>PVIY010000568.1:169635-180499 GCA_004026745.1 Myrmecophaga tridactyla
CATTCCAGCCAATCCTAAAGAACACCTAGGGCAATATATAAGATTCTACAAGGGTTCCGGGCACTAGAGTAACATTCCAGAAACTACAACCTCCAGATGTGTCCCTGGTCCAGATAAGTCCTGAAACCTAGCCCAGCCTCTCCAAAACATCAGATAGTTCCATCTCCCTACCCCATATTAGTGACAGACCCTTCCAATATGAAAAATTTAGAATGGCCTTAGTCTAAAGAGATGGATGGAAAGATTAAAGGTGATGGTGGAGTTATACATAGAAGATAGGATTTAACAAATGAATATGAATGTGGAATGATTAAATTGATATCTCTTTTAGTCTCCAGTATCTTAGAGCAGCTAGAAGTAAAAACCCAAAATTGTGAAATTGTAAGCCATGTCAAACTCTGAAATATGTTCTACAACTAATTGTATTGTTGTGCTTTGAAATTGACAGCTTTTTTTGCATATATGTTATTGTTCACAAAAAAAGAAGGAAAAAAAGTCAATTGTGATGATAAAAAAAAATATTTAAGCTCTCTGGCCTCCTATATTCTGGATCAGCTAGAAGGAAAAATCTGAGAGGATCATATGGTAGCCCATGACAAACTCTGAGAGCTGTCCTGCAACTATTTGTTGAAGAGTGCTTTGAAAACCAAATAAAAAAATAAAAAATTTTTTAAAAACTTAATGATTAAGTAAATAGTTGTTGACTTCTACCAAATAATAGATGACAAATCAATATAGCAAAAAACACTTCGATTATTTTGCATACTTTATAATCAGACTGTTCAGCCACTATTTCTCACATATATTTCATGTACATCTAACCTTTAGTTTCCGATGTTTCCCATTAACAGTTCAACTGGCAACTCATAAGCTTTGCATCTTGCAGTCTATCACACATGCCATGGAATACCTCACTGGTCTGTTAAATGGCTAGAAGTAGCAGCAGCGTTGAATATAATTACATCATCACTCCTAGAAACAGAAGGAGTTAGCTTTCCACTGCTAACAATGCACTTTTCTTTCCATCAGTGAGTGATATGCATGCTGTCCTTGAAAGGAAGAAGTTAGTTACATTGGGTCTAAAAAGAATTATCATTGCTTGTCTCTCACATTTAACATTGTGTGAAAGTGAGAACAATGTTAACCTCACATGTGTCCCACACACTAGCAAACAATCAAGGCTATGGAAGTACAAAATAAGTACAAGGTGGCATTTGACCAAACCCATCACAGTTTATTTTAATATAATCATTAATAATATTATCTAGTTAAAAAATGAGAAATCTGGGACAAATGCTGCGTCCCAGCATTTGACTGAATTATGAACCCCAAGAAAGACATGTTCCTAGGCTTCATGCCCTTTCCTCTAGATGTGAACCCATTTGTAAATAGTACCTTGGAATACATTACGGTGGGTCAAGGTGTAGAAGTATTTGTGAATAAGATCTTAGAAGATCCTATTTAGGTGAAACCAAACTGAATCAGGGTGGGTCTTAATCTGCATTACTAGAGGCCTTATAAAGAGAGAGAATTTGGATGCAGATAGTAGTAGAAGCTGGACACCAGAAGAGGTAGAATCCAGAAGTCCAAGAAAGCCACAAGAGGAGACCAAGGGCATTGCCATGTGATAAAGACTGCCATCAACAGAATGCTATCAACGTCAGGAGAAAGCATGGCATGGCTGACATATTGATTTTAGACTTTTAGCTTTCAAAACTATGGGATAATAAATGTTTGTTATTTAAGCAAACTCACTTGCAGTATATGTCATAGCAGCTCTGGCAAACTAAGACAAATGATAAAGTAGAAGAGCTGCTAATACAAGGAGTAGAAATCTGCACTCTCTCAACAAATCAAAATATACAGTCATTTGATGCATAAATAAATGCCACAATTGCAATAGAATATTGCAGATGCTGAGATAGAAGGATGCACGGGATATTTTGGGAATACCAGGTGGAGCAACTCACCAAGAGTGAGGTAACAGTGGAGGTATCAGGCTGAGCTTTCAAAGCTGAGTCCTGAAGGGCAAATAGGAGTGGTCTTGGCAAAAAATAAAGGCTCTAAAAATGAGTAAGAGCTAGAGGAATTTGAAAAAATGAAAGTTGCTCTCTATGGGAGATGGAAAGGTACAAAGGAAGATACAAAGGGGGAATGTTTGAGGTAGGCAAGAGATATTTCTTGAGTGTCCTAGCAACAAATAAAAAGGGATATTTTCTGGCCCTTTCTATATGACAGGAACAATGCCAAGCTCTTTATGTTATTTTCCTATTTAATGAGATGATAATGCTTAGGAGTTTATACTGAATACCTCAATGAACAATAAAAGATGTTAAGTAAATCAAATTTCCATTTTTTAAAACTCTCATTGTAGTTTAGAGAATGGATTTGTTGGGGTACAAAGACAATCTCAGAAGAAGAGGTAATTCAGTAATCTAGATGAAAAAAGAGATGAGACCCTGAATTAAGTCAATAGAAGTAGAGATGGAGAAGTGAGAAGTCTCAATTGATGTTAAAGTATTACATTCAACAGAATATGGCACTTGTGAAGATTGGGAAGTGGGGAAGAAGAAAGAGTAAATATAACTTCCAGGTTTCTGAATGACTAGTAGGTGGCTAATGGAACCATTATTGAGATGGAGAATAAAGAAGGATGAGAAGGCTTAAAAGAAGAGCTAGAGGAATGAGTTCAGATTCAGACAAGCTGTATTTGAGGAGTCTGTGTCTAAAGATACTGACTTAGTAGTATAATCCATCAATATATCATTGATAATTAAACGCACAGGTGTAGTCCCTTGTGGTTGTAGAGAGAGAAGAGAAAAAGCCTAGGAAAAACTCTAGTAATATTGAAACGGTCCTGAAAGAAGCCTGGGAAAGTGTGGGCCAAGAGAAAAAGAGAAAGCCAGGAGAAAGTAGTGTCACAAAATCCACGGTGGGTAAACATTTCAAAAAAGGAGGAAGCAAAAGTGCCAAACGCAGCAAAGATGCCAAAGAAGATAATGACCAGTAGTGTATAGGCTGTGGTCACATCAAGGCTATGGATGATGATGGCAGCAGCAAAGTCAGTGCTGTGTTAGGGACAAAAGTAAGAGCGCAGGGGTTTGAGAAGTCATGAATGGGAAGTGAGAACACGTAGACAAGTCAGTGTAGACAAGGCGTAAGGAGTGCGACTGTGAAAGGAAAAAGAATATAAGGCAGTAGCTTGATGAGGTCAAAACAGTTTTGCGTATTGTTGTTCTGAAATGGGAAATCAGCATGACTATATTTTGATTAAAAAAAGTGGATAGAGAAGGAGAGCATTTGATGGTGCTGGAAAACCAAAGAAAATTTGACGAAGTCAAGTCTGCATGGAGGTAGAAGGGCCTGAGGCCTAAGGAAGTGGAAGGTTGAGAGATAGATAAAGGAAGGGAAACAATTCCATTATGGCAGAAAGTAAAAATGTTAGAATAGAAGAGCTTCGAGTAATTATATTGTTTGGGAGGCATTAAGTTGAAGGATTCCTCCTGATACCTTCTATTTTCTCTGTGAAGTGGAAAGTGGGGAGTTAAGAAGCGGTTTTAGGTAAGAGTTGAAAAAGCTGCTGGGAAGAAAATGAGAGCCAATTGAGGGAGTGAAAGAAAAGACTACTACAGGCAGTGTGAGAGTCCCACTGGAGGAAAAATTCAGTGATTTTATGTAATAGAGCAGAGCAGTGTATAGTGTTTATCTTGGGCAGCTCTCAGTCTGTAAACATGGACAAGGTAGAAGGTTGGTTTGATCTGGGGACAGGATTATTCCAAGTGGGTGTATATTATTTAGGGTAAAGTTTAAAGTGCTGTGATTATAAAAGATCCCAACCTACTATAAAGTGGTTTACATAAAATAAAAATTTCTTTATTATATAATAGTCCCAAGATAAAAATTCCGTTTGGCCAGGAGGCTCTGTTCCATGAGTTTATTTAAGGAACCAGATCTTTTCCGCATCTGTGTGGTCAAAATTAGTTGATGGGTCATCTATTCCTAACTCATGGCAAAGAGGAAAGAGGAAATCCAATATGAGCAGTTTTCTTTTGTTAAAAAAAAAAAAAAAAGAGGTGGGATTTGCAGACACCACTTCCACACACATTGCATTGGTGAGAACTTAGTCCTATGGCCACCCCTAGCTAAAGGAGGCTAGGAAATACAGAAGTAGGAGAGAGATTGGTATGGGGTATCTGCAGCCTTGCATGGGTACTGTGGTCATTTGAGGTTGTATGTACTCCAGAAAACATATTCTTAAACTTAATCCATTTTTCTGGGTTTAAACCCATTATAGGTGAGATCTTTCGATGAGTTACTTTTGATGACCTTTTGATGAGTTACATCACTTAAGATGTAGTCCAGATCAATCAAGATAGATCTTAATGCTATTATTGGACTCCTTTATAAGACAATGAAGTAGACAAAAATAGAGAGCCACAGAGGGAGCAGTCAGAAGTTGAATATCAACAAAACCGAGAAGAGAAGGGAGACACTGCTATGTGCCTCGCCGTGTGTAAGCTAAGAACCAAGGATCACTGGCAGCCAGCCCAGAATGTTCCAGTCTTTAAGAAAAAAGCATTATCTTGATGATATCAGTTTCTATTAGCCTCAACACTGTGAGCTAATAAACCCCCATTGTTTAAACCAAAGCATTCCATAGTATTTGCTTGAGCAGCCAAGGAACCGAAAGCAGGCACCAAGGAGAGATAAAGGGTTTAATGAAGGGATGAGTTGCAGGGTGGACCTCAGAGGCTGTACCAAATTAAGGAGTAAAGAGAATCTTCAACAGACTGATTGATGGCCTATAAGAGAACACAACTTTTGCAGTGGCAGTAAAAAGGGAGAGATAGTGTTTGCGGCCAAAAAAATAATGAAAACTTTCAGAGATGGAGAAGTTCAGAATGTTAACTGGTTCTAAGATGTGGCCAGTAAAATGTGTGACTGATGTAGAGTGGAGATGAAGATTGTGAAAGAGCACTCTGGAAATTTTAATTATTCACCTGTTCAGGTGTTACCTAATGATGGGCCTGCTATAACGTCGTAAACTCCAGCAGGAAATTTCTTTGACAATTTTAACATAACCTCTTTTTGAATTAGTAACAGTCATCCTAACCCATGTGATTGGCTGAAAACTTTTCATAGGTCCTAAAGTGTGACTGTATTGTGAGGCGCTAGGGATCAAATTTGGGAGTACCCTGACCTCTTGAGTTGGCACTTAGTTGTCACTGCCACCAAGTGGCCAACGGTGAGAATTGCGTTGGTTGCTAGACCCAATTAATGAGGCATTTGCCTGTGAGCCTTCCCAAGATTCAGCTCTCAGGCTGTGGAGGTTTATTGGCTTTCCAAGAAAATGTTTGCATTATATATTCTCCCAGTGGCATGTACAACTTGTCATTCAGCTAAATGACAAACTGCACAAGACATGTAGTCTGATGGGTGGTCTAGGCAAGCATATTCACAATTTCTCTTTGACAATTTGAAAAATGATTATTTTCGGAATAATTGCACATTTCTGAAGGAAGAAACACCTAAATATTGAACATCAAAAAAAGGAAAAATGTTTGAAGAGACCATCTCTATAGACAGACCTGAGTCCTTGCAAACTTCTCAAAGCAGATGCTTTGATCTCAAAGCAGATCCACACATTCCAACAGGGTGGATGACAGAGTAACTCATGGGAGAGCATCAGGAGCATGACCAACCATACGCCTTTCTCCTTTTCCCTGTATAATGGAGCTAGGTTTGCTCAATACATAAAGACGCCATGTCATTTTGAAATACCCATTTGGAAGACAAAGAGGTGAAATTTTGATTAGGATTGAAAAGCACACGGTAAACTAGTATATCCTCTCCAATCTCCACTTTGATTTAATGTGACTTTTCACTAAAACTGGGGTTGGGGAGATGAAGATTGGAAGCTACCTTCATTTATTCAACAAATTTAACAATTATTTACTGAGCATTTACTATGGGCCAAGCACTGTTCTGGGTGCTGGGAATGCAGCAATGAGTGACAAAAACAAAAATCCGTGCCCTCATGGAGCTTATATCTAGTGAACTGAGGTAGATATTATTATCCCTCTTTTACAGATAAGGAAGCTGAAGCTCAGAAATACAGCAAATAATTGACAGATGAGGATTCAGGCACAGGTCTGTCCTGCTCCAAAACCAGTGCTTATTATCTTTACACTATAAGCACGAGGTGTAGCCTCCCTATCATTTTTAAGTCCTGTGATTATGCTGTAAGTCTTTCCAGAAGGCATTCAGATGCAGGTGATTTCTTTGGCCCCACAAATATTTCTTTAAATTTACTTAATGAAAGTCAGGCTTCACTAATTTCCCCCCACATTTCCCTATGTCCTTTTGGACCGTGAGCTCCTTAGGCAGGAACTATGTCTCACTTACCTTTTTCCCCCCAACACCAAGTTCAGACACTAGCAAAGGTAGGAACCAGAGGTGTAGGATCTCAAAGGCTAGCATCTTTGAAGTACCCCCATTGATCGGCATCTGGGACATATGTCTTTCTCTGCCCAGCCCAGCCCCCAATGCAATACCCTAATAGATTTTCAATAACTTCCAATTGAACTGCACCTATTTGACTTTAGTGTGCAAAGGGGAAGTGGATTAGTCAATGCAGAGAGAGAGAGAGAGACAAAAAGAAAATTCTGACTTGTAGGCAGATACTTTTTATTCCATGAGTATAATTCCTCCAAAGTGACTTAAGGACAAACCCTTCTTTTACCACTTATCTTCATATGATGCTTTGCAGTTCGTAAAGCGCTTTCCTGTATTTTATCTCACTTGTCTACCTACTGAGGTAAGTAAGACTGGTTTTACTTTTCCCATTTTATCCATAATGAAGTTGAGACCCAAAGGTTTAAATGACATGCCTCAAACCATAAAACTTATAAAAGGGATTCCTGGACTTGAATCCAACTTATACCTAGACCCATATTAGGATCTGGTTTCCTTAACCTGCTGCTGCCTTAAATCTTAATACCAATTCTATTATAAACATGTTTTTAATCTGGAAATAGCCTTAGACCTTATGCTTTTTTTCCTGTTTAGTGGAGTTCTTTTTTTCAATGCACAAGGGCACAGTGTACCTTTGAAATTAAAAAAAAAAGTGAAATTGGTAGGGATTGAGAAGCAATTAGTTAACTAGTGGTTTATTTTCAGTCTCTCCTTGGCTTTATCAGATCTTTTCACTGGAACTGGAATAAATAAGTCATTTTCTGAATATTTGAGTCAGTATACTGGAATGAAGGAAAGTAACAAATTATTGAAATAATGCTTCAAAAATATAAGTGCTGTAAATATAAAAATGTAAGAATTTTAAAATTTGCTAATTTATCTTAAAAATTAGTTCAAGGGTGGGCCACAGTGGCTCAGCAGGCACAGTTCTTACCTGCCCATGCTGTAAAGCCAGGTTCGATTCCCGGTGCTCGCCCATACAAAAAAAAAAGAGAGTTCAGGACATCTTACAGCAATCATATGGAATTAAGAATTAACCTTTTTAAAAAACAGAATAGTGAAAAACTAAAGACTGAAGAGGTATCATGCAATGGGACATGTGCAAAATTATTGTTCCTATATTTAAGATTCATAGACAATAATTTATGTATGGTTAGACTTCTGCTAAGGAGACATAGCCAAATAGATGCCTTTGCATGCAATAGTACTATGGGATGACATATCTTTTTTCCCCCTCTTCTCTACTCATCCTCCCAAATCCGGCTCAAAATACCACTGCCTTTACAAGTCCTATTGGAACACTCCAACCATAGTTAGTGTACCTTCCCCTGTGCTCCCAGAGGATAAATGTGTGTGGCTTTATGTATGTGTGTGTGTGTGTGTGTGTGTGTGCTTTCATGAAGCTCATTTGATGGGAATGTGAAATGCTAAAACCTTAGAATTCGAAGTTACAGCTCCCAGGGAGGGTGCTAACGGTGCCCCACAGGTAGCATCATGGCACCCACATTTCTGCTCTGCTTCCAACTCAGATTTAATCTCGAAAGCAAAGCGAGTGAACTTTGGCACACCCGCCCCTTCCCCGCAGTGTGAGCAAGACACATGATTGGCTATCCCAGGAGCTCACAACATCAGACACCACTAATAACCACTTTGGGACAACAGACACCAACTGGAATTATCCACAGCAAACTGGGTGTATGGTCACGCTAGTAATAAGTAGCATGCACATTTTAAGCAATTTGGAAGATAATTAACCCTACAAACTCTGAACTCAAAGTGAATTTGCTGAGACTGAGAACAAGACCCTGACATTTCTCATTCAGCCAAAGAATACTGGAGATGTAGTAGTTCAATGAACCTGATTCAACAGAAGAAAAAAAGACTGATTAAACCAAAGACAAATATTCAAAGAGAGAGCTGGATATCAATATGCACCTTCTCTTTCTATGTTTTAAATGGTTTGTTATGAATAATTATGCTTATAATAACTGTTTTATATGTAGTGTGTAGTAGTCATTCCAAAGATTATGCAATGGTTCACAATGAATCTTTTTGGTTGTACTTCTTAAGACCCAAGTTAAAGCACCTCTCCATTTCTTCCAAAGAATAAATATCAGGCTAAATGGACCATACCTCACTAATCAGCTCAAAATTCAGGGCTTAGAATAAGTAAACCCCCTTAAGGAATTCTGAATTAACATGTTTACTTATATCTGGAAACATATATCATACCTCCATTTCATATTGTACTTTATTTATCTACCTTCATCACAAGACTGCAAACTCCTTGTGTTAATTTGCTAGCTACTGAACTGCAATCTACGCCGGAACGTCTTTTAAAAAGAAGAATTTAATAAGTTACAAGTTTACAGTCCTAAGCCTGTGGAAATGTCCAAATTAAGGCATCCAGGGAAAGATACCTTAATTCAGAGAAGGCTGATGCATCTGCAACACCTCTGTCAACTGGGAAGGCACGCTGGTCCCTTGCTCCTGGGCTCCATTGCTTTCAGCCTCTGTTCCTATGGAAGTTCCTCACTCTAATTCTCCAGGGCTGCCTTTCATCTCTTGGCTTCCCTTGGCTCTCTCCCAGTTCTGGCTTACTTAACATCTCATGGTAACGTCAGCTGGGCCCCAAGCATCTCCAAACATCCGTGTCTCTGTTCTCCATGTGTCCACATCATGTCAGCTCTGCTTTGAAGATTCTGTCAGCTCTGAGGCTTCTGTCATTTCTGTCATTTTTTATTCTCTCCAAAATGTTTCCTCTTTTAAAGGATTCCAGTAAACTAATCAAGGCCCACCTGAAATGGGTAGACTCACATCTTCCTCTAATTAAAGGTTAATTCCCACAACTGGGCATGTGACATCTCCATGAAGATAATCTAATCAAGTTTCCAATCTACAGTGCTGAATAGGGATTAAAAGAAATGGATGACTCCACAAGATGGATCAGGATTAAAACATGACTTTTCTAGGGTACATATTCCTTTCAAACCAGCACAATATCTAAGAAAATTGTCAAACATAAAAAGAATATATTTACATCTCATATGGTAATATTTTCCTATATTGTGGTCTCTAGCACAGCCTTTTAGCTACTAATGCCTACTAAAACACAACGCAGTGTATTGGGCTAGAATAAAAAAAAAATTGGCTTCTTTATTTTTACAACATAGCAAAAAAAAAAAATCCTTCATTTAGATTACATGGATTATATAGAATTTGATTTTGTCGCCTTCATCATGAATCACTGGAACAAAGGGTTAAAGTGGCAAAAATTAGCACTGTAGATACCACTGCCCTTTTAAAATGGAATGTCCACAAGTGAGGCCTGCTAGACAGGACACTCATGAGTTTACAGGGAAAAGATTCAGCATCTGGTCAGGGATAAAAAAACTGAATGGAGAAATAAACTTAAAGAATTTAACTTGGGGAAAATTTAAGTATGAACTCATAGTGGGCTGCATTTTTGTATTAATGCTTTTGACAAGCAACATTGCAGAGGAGGTTTAGATAACAGATAAGAATTAGACTAGGTGATGGGTCCATTGGGGAAATCACCTGTCACACCTACTAAAAATCCTCCCACCCTTTTAGAATCTTGGCTTCTAAATCTCCCTGTTGAACTCCAAGTTCTTTTTAAATTCTATGTTCCATACTCTTCCCCTTGTTTTACCTGCGAGAGATTTTAGAACACATTTTCATTTAAAGACAAAATCTTTTTGGATAAAACTAACTCTAAGGGGTACTTTCCAATTCTAAAATGCATAATCAATACCTCTACATTTGCTTTTAAAATTCTGATCTATTGAATTTTAGAAATTTCTCCAATCTTTGTGAGTTTTTTCTGATTTTTCATATTCAATATGTAAAACATGGCATTTCCCCAAGCCACTCCGACCACAGGTCAGAGAAGGAAAGATTCTGAAAGTTGCCATATTGAGTACAGAATCTGAGGGACCCCTCATCAAGCAATTACTGCCTACCAGGTTCTGATTTAAGTGATTTTTGCAAATATTCTCCCGGTGAAGCCTTCCAGAATCCTTGGGAGGTAAGTACTACAATCCTCATTCGACAGAAGGAGCAACTGAGGATTAAAGACATTAAATGATCTACCCAGAGTCATCTGTCTCTGATAATAAAAGATGACTTTGGGATGGAATTTACCGCTGGTTATCTCCAAAATCATGAGGCTCCTCTCGGGAAGAACTAATCCAGCTCCACTTTTATAAATGTGTCATCTTATTGCTCAGTAGCAACTGAGCAAGAATCCCCTGGGCCAGCAGATTTGATCAAGAAAGAAACATGAAATTTAAGGGCATTATTAAGCAGTTTGGTTACGTTGAATTAATAGTTTTGGGGATAGCAAACAGATTTAATGAGGCTAAGGCCA
>PVIY010000568.1:180599-194556 GCA_004026745.1 Myrmecophaga tridactyla
GTTCCCACGCTAAGGAATTCCGAGCTCCGGAAGGAGCTCCAGGCACACGGCAGGCGCTCTGTAGAGACCTGCCGGCTGGACGAAGCTTGCTTTAAATGGCAAAGGTAACCCGCTGTTTGGGGCGTGCAGCCGTCCCTTGCTCTTGACACTGCCAGAGGAGACAGGGTGGGCTGCCTTCGGCTGCCGTCCCGCATCCAGACCCTCCCACGCCTCCCCCCACCCTCCTGCAGCCGCCACCGGCTGCGAGCGGCGTTTGGGGTAGGTCTGCGGTCCCGCCGAGGAGAGGGCGCTCGGCCCGTCCGCCGCCGAGTCCCTGTGGAATGGGGAGGAGGCTGGACCCTTAGGTGACGTTTCCGCGGGCGGGGGCTGCCGGGGCTGAAGCGGACGCGGGGAGCGGGCGCGCCTGGGGCGCCGCGGCAAGGGTGCGGGCCACGCCCGGCGCCCAGCTCGGCCGCTGCGCACCTGCAAGGGGCGGTTGCACTGAAGGGTCTGATTTTTTGCAAGACTCTTCCTCCACCCCCGGAAGGTACAAAGTTGGTTCGGTGGAGGCATCGGCGGGACGAGGCCGGGCGGGCTGCCGGCGGTTTCAATCCTCAGGCAAGAGAATGGAAACCAGGGTGGGAAAAGGAGGGGGGAACGGCTTTCAGGGAAGCAGCAGCCGCGACCCAGAAAGGTGGGGCTGGCGAGGGCAGCGCGGGGACTCGGCGCGGCGGCGCTCGGGCGTCCCGGGTCTTTACGCGAGTACGAAAGATTGAAGTGGCGAAGGCAAGGCAGGGATGGGTGGCTTGCGTTTTCCTAGCTAGGAGTTCGGGCTGCCGTTTCTGAACTAGAAAAGTCAAATACAGTTCCTCCCGAAACTTCCCCCGACCCCTGTGTCCCGTGTTCCCGCCTTCGAGCTGCCTTCTGTGAAGCTGTCTTGATTAACTTTATATAGAATTCGTATGTCACATGATCAGAGCAAGGCCATCTGAATCATCAGATGCCCTTAGGAAATTAGAGGCTGGCAATTAGGAAGCGTGGGAAGGAAGGCGCAGGGCCTTGGGGCGACTGCCTGGGGCTTAGAGCCTTTGAGAAATTTCCTAAAAATGCTTTCTTTAGAAACGAGAGAGAAATGTGCTTTCTGCACTTCTTAGTGAAGTTGTGGCCCAAAATCTAATAATATCTTTATTGGTACTGGAATCTTCTTATTCAAATGTCCCAGGAGCTACTATTAAAGAATGAGGTATAAACATGAAATTATTTCAATTTGAGGCATGCATTCATATTTCCCCTAATTGTGCTCAGTGCAAATTGGAGGTTGGGGGCTCTCCTTAGTGAATGTGTTCTAACTTTTTATACTGCATTTTCTACTTAAATAATAACCTCTTTGTCAGTAGAACTTAGTGGGTAAGGATACAGTGGGGATCTGACTGGCTAAGGAGGACTGGGTGTGGTGCATAGTCCATTATTTGTGCTCCATTTGGATCATGACATCTATTTAATGTCACAATTGGATTGGCCTTTTGCAGAGCAGACATGCCCTCATCTATCATCTCATGGCTCTGACAAGATAATTGCAAAGGCAATGTTACTTGATTCTTAGCCTAAGACAGGTTGTTAAACTGCACAAGGCAATCCAATTCCAAGAAAACAGTTTTTTCCCTAGCCTGGGGAATAAAGAACCACTGATGCACAGGCCACCTAATGTTCCTGAAATATCAATGCAGATTGGTAAACAGAGATTGAGTAGGGAAGGAAAAACCACCAGGCACTTTAAAGAGGAGCCAGGAATATTCTTGTGGGTCCAAGGTGCTGTGAGAGAACCAGTTTCATTCTTAGCATCAGACTGATCTCCTCAAATACAGATTTGTGGTGAGGGATGAGATAGGTGAGGTGGGGGTTGTTTATATGTATAGGTCCCCTGCAGGGGTAAGGACATCTCTTTGAGAGGAGAGCCTGTAAGGCTTAACACAAGTGATGGGCTGGATGTGTAAATTGTGGTAATTGTCCCACCAGATACTCTGAACTCCCCCATTTTACTCGTGTAGTCCCTGAGTGAGCGCAGGGAGCTTTTTCTCCACATAACCTTAGACCCACTGGATGGAGCTGTGTCTGGTCAGAGGCCTTAAATGCATTGTGAGGGACAAGAAACGTTGCTGGGCCCTGCAGCTTGTGGGGATGCTTCTGCTTCCACCATTACATCTCCTCCCCCACTCCAACTGGAAGGAACCGAAGGCCATCATTTACCTTCCCAATCCCTTGTGCATTTATTTTTAAAATTTTGCTCCTCAGGAGTGAAATAAAATAAATATAGGTGGGGGGAATTTAGGAAGGTCCCGATGGGGGAGGAGAAGAAGGGTGCGTTCTTTGTTTCTCAGAGCTGAAGCAAAGAAAACTTTAGTCAAGAACCTATGGTTTCAGGGCGGGCTGCGGTGGTTCAATGGCAGAGTTCTTGCCTGTCATGCCGGAGACCTGAGTTGGGTTTGGGTCCAGATGCCTGAACTTGAGAAAAAAAAAAAAGTTTTAGGCCACACTGGGGTGCTTCACTTCATTAAATCCTCACAATAACTATCTAAGTGAGGGAGTATTATTTCCTCTTCACCAATGGGGGAATTGATGCCCAGAGAGATTGGCGACTACTTTAAGTCATGCAGCTAGAAAGTGACAGAGCTTAAGGTAGGCCCTCATCTGTCTATTTCCTCCTGGAAGGTGAGTGTGCTTTATTTTTCAGGACTGTTGGAAAAGGTCCGAGTGGCTGTCCCTCTGCCACCTGCCTCTAGGCTCCCCTAAGGAGGATAATTGTGGCTAAATCTGCCAGAAGCTCTGCCCCAGAGCGTGCACAGACACCTTGGGGTCTCTTAAAGGCCATGGACCCCACAGGCCACTCTGCCCACTCTTTTCTGCCCTTTATCTCCATTCCTTCACCCTCTCATTCCTCTAACCCCAAATGGGCCAAATTCTAGAGTCCCAGAACCAGAGGCATGTGCCCTTTCTCCACCTTGGGATCCTTGTTTCTTCTTTCAGTTCTACCCCAACATGATTGGAGATCAAAAACATCCTTCCAAATAAAGCAGGAGATGCACATCTCAGGCTTCCCACTGAGCATGATTTCAAGGTCTGCAGAGTCCAGGGCCTGGTGCTTCTGGGGGGTGAACAGGCGGGAGTGCTTGGGAAGGGCAGGAAGAAAAGGAGTGGAAAGAGACAGACAGAATTAAATGGTTCTTTGTATCCAGAGAAAACTCTGATTATAAAGAAGTTTTTAAAAATGAGATTTGACTATGTAAAATTATGCTAATGCATAACAGTCTTTTGTAAACTCCTTACCACTTACAGCTAATTACCATACTAGCATAGTAACAATTGGGCACTTCGTTAATACCTGTCAGAATAACTTTGTGATATATTTTGTTTAGTTAAAATAATAAAATTCTTAATTCTTTGTATATACTTAGGCTTAATAGAGTTGTTCATGGATCCTAGCATTTGGCATGGTTATCAGATCACCGTGAAATGACTGAATGAATAAATGAATAAATAAATTGTACCCACAATGCAATTCATAGTGCGTCTATCCTATGACTTTGTCTGGAAACCATGTTTCATGAAGAGTTCTTATTTGGGGAGTTTATATTAAGCATGTAAAATGTTGGCAAATCCTTTGCCACACTTAGCCTGAGTCTTATATATTCAATAGGAATGAACCCCAATTCTGATATACCTAAGTTAAGTACCAGTGGGTCCAAAGCTTTGGAAACCTTGAGGTCTCATCAACTGGGTTCCAGCCCATTGTAAACCTTCTAAAGAATTGGGCTACTCATTTCAATCTTGTTAAGACAGATGGATAAAGTGGGTTTTAAAAAAAATTGTAAAGCCTGTGACCTTACAAATTTCCTTTCCAAGCATTAAAAATGCTTGTTAATCTTGATAATTAAAAAAATCATGTATTACCACCATTTTTAAAGAAGGCATAGTCAATTTTTTATTTCATAGCACACATGGAAAATATCTTTTCCTATAGAAACATATGAAATTAGTTAAGGTATTTTACTGCCTAATTTATGCCTAAAATATGTTTTGAAAAATATATTTGCAAAAAATAGTTTGGGTGGTCATACTGTTTGTCCTTTATGGAGAGCTTCTTTATCAGAGACACATTTAATTTTCTCAAAATATGTCTTGATGCTTTTCAAGCAGCACTTATAACCTGCTAATGCCTTTCAGGAGCATTTGGGCCCCTAAAGAGACATTTCAGGGTAGTCGGTTGCCAGCATCTTTGCAGGGTGGGGGTCACAGCTATGGAAGCAGGCAGACCTGGGCTCAGCTGTTGATGCTGCCCCTCATTGATAGAGTGACTTGGGCAATGGCTTTCTCCTCTCAGCCTGGGTTTCCATGTTGAAGATAAGAGTCAAGATAATAGTAGCATCTGTCTTTGAATGTCAGTGTGAGAATTAAACAGCAGAATACATAAGAGAAACATAGTGTGGTATCTGGCACATAACAAGTGCTCAATAAATTTCAGCTATTGTTTTAATCAATACTTCTCTGTATTGGTTGTTCTATGCCCCCTTTCAGTCATAAGAAACTAAAAGGAATTTTAAATTGGAGGTGTATTTCTATAAACAAGATCTTGGGTCCTCTTCAACTCTTAGAAATGCTTGTTCTTAACATGTACTTGAAGCCATGTATTTATGTTTATTTTTCTCATTGAACTTACAGCTGTGTTTGTGCATTTGCTGATGTGACTCAGTGTGTCTATGTGTGTGAGTGTGTGTGTAAATAGCCATCTAGCTCATGAAGCATTAAACCCGGTCTCTTCATTGGCTATTAAATGCTTTGAGAATTTAGCAATAGTCATGGGGATTTATATTAAATAAAGAATAAATATTTCATTATGGTCACTCCTAAAGAGAAATCCAGTGTGTCATTAATTATATGGAAAAAGTTACACACCTCAGTGCAGCAACTTGTACCCAATAACAATCAGCAGTTGCAAGCTGGTTGGACAAAAGATGGCGTTGTGGGTCTTCCCGCCCCTATCTGCCCCTCACCCTCGCTATTTGAGAGTGGTCAAAATCGAAAGCAGACTGGTGGAAGATGGGGGGTGAGTTCTCTCTTTTCTCAGTCTCCACCTATGACAAATGCTGTGGGTTGATTATTGCCCTCTTCCTTATGTTGAGTTTGGGTGTCTATGTGCTTCAGGTGAGTCCGTATCTATCACTAGTCCCTGGCGGGGGGAGGGGTAGAGAAGGGGCTCTAGCTCATTTGAACTCATCGCTGTAACCATACCCCCTCCCATCAATGATTGGTAGCAATGAGTTTGTGGCACATCAA
Organism: Myrmecophaga tridactyla; assembly: GCA_004026745.1. Lineage (NCBI taxonomy): Eukaryota > Metazoa > Chordata > Mammalia > Pilosa > Myrmecophagidae > Myrmecophaga > Myrmecophaga tridactyla. The sequence continues at coordinate 185,910 of PVIY010000568.1, forward strand.
CGTTTGTGGGGAACTCTGCAAGGGAGGGCACTGTGAAAGGAATGCACATTCTTTAAAATGTCAGTGAGGAAGGGATGTGCTCTTATCGAACCTTTGTTATGCTTATGGGAGGAGGATGTGGTGTCTGAAGCTGTTGCAGGCATCTTGTACCTACGAGGGGTGCCAGCCCAGGGGAAAAAGAAGCTTACATGCTGAGCATGGCTGCTGTGCAGATGGCTGAAAAGAAGCTGGAAACTTGATGCCACCTTTAGGCCACTGAAATAAACAGTCTTGAAACTACCACCTTATCTTTGGAATTCTCTATTATGTTTAAGCTATTTAGGATTGGGTTTTTGTGAAATTGGCAATAATTGGTGAAATTAGTTGTACACCAACCCATGAAAATCAGACCAGAAATCTCTTGGAAGAACCCCATCCCTTGAGTGAACAAATGGGTTAAAAATTCTGTTAGAGTCTTTGGCTTCCTTTGTTCAAGGGATGCAGTTTATGTCTAATGATTTTTAATTTAGCCTGCTATTTTAATGCTTTATTCAAAAAAGATTAACCCTTTATAGGCTTTTGTTAATCTTTTGTTTCCTTTTATTTTTTTATTATTGATTTGCAAATATCTTATCAAGGATTATATAATCTTTTTAAACCACATGAAAATTTAAAAATTATTTTTTTAGTTTTGCATGTTATATGCTAATGAAGTAATGGTCTCTTTCATATATTTCTCCCTTTACCTCTGTTTTATTTTTACATTTTGCTTACATTTTCCTTGTTCTGTTTAGGTCATTTTTGCTTTCAAAATAGTTTATCTTGTAAATATATTCCCACTTTTGGAAGGGGCATTATGTAGTAAAAAGAGCATTAAATTCCATGTCAGATAAACCTCAGTTTGAATCTTAGCTCTGTCACCTACTTTCTATGTGGCTTTTGGCAAATTTCTTAACCAAAAGCAAAAGGATTAGCATTAAGCATGGTATGCACTTAATCATAGAACCAATCATAAAACAAATGCTGGGATTATGATGGCAGGCATTTTGCCCTGAAAAGTTTTAGTTACATACCTATCAAAAATTGAAAGAGGAAGAAGGAAGAAGATGGGAGGTCAAATAGATTCACTTATCATCTCGCATAATAACTGTCAGTCAAAGGATTTGTTATTCAAGCTGACAAATCAAGTATTATGAGTATAAGAACATTAAAAAGTACATAATGAAAAACTGCAAGTATAATGTTTTTGACCAAAATTGAGTGGTGGATGGCCAGAAGGAAAAGAGCCAGGAGGAAGAGATATGTTAATGCTACCATTGCCAGTGTTAGAGAACAAAGAGATGATGTCTAAAGAACTATAGTCTATGAAAGACTTCTGGGCTTCTTTTTATGTGAAATCATAAATTCCCTTATTTTTAAGCCATTTGGGTTGGGTCTTTTGGAACTAGCCATCAAAGGAACCCAAACGATTCACCTATCGGCTGAAGGTTACCTAACCAGAAACCCCTTGCTAGGAACCCAACTCTTCCTTCTAAGGCTAAAACCAAACAGACCTGCCATGAAAATAAATGTAAAAGAACCTAAGCTCACCCCTGGTAAAAGAGAAGCATTTCAGATGCGCTTAAAAAGCAATATTCAACTCTATATTGCAGGTAAGAGACATTACTTAAAGTTATTCAGAGAGGTTGTAAAATAAAAGTATTGTCAAAGATATATCAGATAAATGCAAATGAAGATAAAGCACAAATATAACTATAAATACCATTGCTAAAATGATGAGTGATGCTGCTTTTGATATGCATTAAAGAATTTTATTTGTAATATATATTTGCATTTTATATATAGAGAGAAATATGTATGTGTGTGTATATATATATATATATATACAATTTTCAGTTGAAATCATGGAGTGGAGAGTATGGGGATGGGAAATTAGGCCAGAACACTGAATGTCAATGTTTAAGGACTGGTAGGGAATGAACAGTTATCAAAGAAAACTGAGCAGGAACAGTCAGAGAGTAAGAAGAAAACCAGGAGGGTGTGATGTCATGGAAGTAAAGAAAAAAGGACATTTTAAGGAAGAAACTGGCCAATGATGTAGAAAGTTTCCAGGAAACCAATTAGAATAATGCATAGAAGAATTCATTCAGTTTACCAACAAGGAGAATGTGTAACCTTGACACGAGTTTCACTGGAATGGTGAGACAAAAGACAGACTGATAATCTAAAATTTTTCTTTCGGAACAATTGGGGCTGGCTTGCTTCTGAAAGCTCAGGGTAGAGTACAGGGCTATCCAATAAAATAGGGTAATGCTCTGATCACAGGAAGGATAGCTATGGTGCATATTCTAGTAGTTAAGATGATGTCTTGAAACATAATCCTACTCATGATATCCCTCATGAACAAACATCAGAGTATGAGGACCCAGGGGAAGCCAGGTTCTTTCCCAAAGAGGGGTCACTGACGTCATGCCTGTGCCAGCCACATACACCTTAAGGAAGACCATTCTGACCACAAGAGAGCCCTGCCTTGAGTAGAGGTGATAAAGGGACGGTGAGCATTTAGTGCTACTTCCTTCTTGACCCAGCAGCTAATAAGTAGGCATCTTTCCTAACATCTAATGTTTGAATGGTCAATTTAATTAGCCCACATCAGGAGATTACATAGGAGTGGAAGAAGCTACTCCATTAAGAGGAGGAACCCAGGCTGCTATGATAAATACCACCCAGTGTGTTGGTTTAAAGAATAGAAATGTATTGTCTCATGGTTTTGGAGGTTAAATACCCAACATCAAGGTATTGGCAGGGCTGGCTTTCTACCAGAATATGTAGCATTCCAACAGTCCTCTCTCCTCTGATTTCCCGAGGAGAGGAAAATCAGATCTTTCCCTCTGATTTCTGGCTTCTGTTGACTTCTGCCTTCTTCTGACTGACTGTGTCTGAATTTCCTCCACCTTATAAGGACTCCAGTCATTTGGACTAAGGCCCACCCTGATTCAATTGGCCTCATTTAAATTGAATCTTCAAAGAGCCTATTCACAAACGAGTCCACACCTTCACTAGTAATAACGTCTTCAGAGGTCCTATTTAAAAGTGGGTTCGTACCCACAGGAACACAGGTTAAAACTTGAACATGTCTTTGTGGATGTGATTCAATCCCCGACAGTGAGGTTAAAAGCAGTTAAGTCATTTACCCAACTGAGACTCTGACTCCTGATAGGACAGAACTTGGTTTTAGTCCCAGCATTCTCATACCTACCCCCTCCACACACAGCACTGGCCACATCCCCATGAGAGTATAAGATTTTCCCAGAGGCCGGGGCCTGGGTTTGAGAAAAACAGCTCTGGTCACAAGCCACTGCCCAGAAATGTAAATTTTCTTTTTTATGATCAATGTAATAGGTTGAATGTTGGGCCACAAAAAGTCAAATCCATATTCTAACCCTTGGAATGTGTGAATGTGAACTTAATTGAAAAAGGGTCCTTACAAATGTAATTAAGTTGAGAATCTTGAGATAAGATCATCTTGGATTACTGAATGGGTGCTAAATCCAATGACAGCTGTCCTTTTAAGAGACACACAGAAAAGAGTCATGGAAAGAAAGAGATGGCCTTGTGAAGACGGAGGCCAATTTGGAAGTATGTCACTACAGTCAAGGAATGCCTGGAATTACCAGAAACCGAAAAAAGCAAGGGAAGAGCCTCCCTTAGAGCCCTGCTGCCTCATTTTAGACTTCCAACCTCCAGAATTATGAAGGAATAAATTAATTTTGTTTTAAGCCACCTAAATTGTGGTAATTTGTTACATCTAATTCAGAAAACTAATTCAGCCACCTTTTCATTTGTTCCTGAAACTCCTACCCCTGCAGAGAAGTGTTTAGGGTATAAGTGTTTAGGGGAGTCAGTTTCATCTCAATTCCATTAAAATATTTTTGGTTTTTAGTCTTTAATATAGAATGGTAAGTGATAGATATAAGACATGCTGAATTTGTGTTTTGACCACAGCTTAGTAAAACCTGTGCTTTTAAAATTAATAGCAATAACAATAAACAAGCAAATGAAATGCTGTGTTTGATGCCCAAGTTAAGGATTAGCTACTAGAAAGACCCCAGACCTTGTTTTTACTGCAGTAGATTTTTGATTGTTAAACTAAAGTGTCTCTTATTTTATAAGCATTTGACCTATTTGAAAGTCCAAATTATCTGAGTGTTTCCTTTATTAAATTCATAATCCTATCTTAGAATCCACTCAAATGTAGAATAACTTTTTATCATAAAACCTGTGGCAGAAAAGAATATTAAATTTTTCATGCAACCCTTCTGGGGTTGTACCATCTGCATGGATATTTTTCTTTGAAATCTTTGAAATTTGTGTATGTAATCAGAACCTGTCGGTTAAATACCATTGACAGAATAAATAATTCTTTCCCATTCTCATTGCTATCGTATACCTCACTCACGATTCTTACAACAGCCAGTGTTTGATTCAGACCTGAAAATCCCAATATAGGTGGTATTTTATATTGGCTGTATTGCCTAGTCCTTGGAAAGGTTATATCCAGAAAATCCAGTTTCTCTTTCAGTCTCTCTCTATCTCTCTGTCTCTCTGCCTCTCTTTCTCCCTCTCTACTTTCCTCCATTCCTATCTCTCTCTCATATACACATACATGCACACACATATCCACACAAAGTTTTCAGATGGATTTCACTGAATACCTGCACAGCTCTTTCTGGCATTTTTTAAAGGGGAAATGATGACTTGTAGTTCCGTGGAACTATTGCCGCCCCAGACCCTCAACGCTGACCTGGCCAGTATTGATAGGAGTAACTTCAGTCTCATGTGTCCCCATAGCTGGGTTTAGGGAGCTGAGGAAAATCCATATACCTGAAAACTAGTATTTAACAGGAGTCTGTAGTTAGTTGAGTAAAGCCTGCTAGTGTGCTTTTAGAATGTTTATCGTCTCATTAATTGATAAACTGCAAAACATAATAATCAGTATATAGTTTGTAATGATCAAATTAAACAAAAATCAGTACAAAATATGAGTCACCATGTTCGTATGAGACTACTTAAATAATGCCAGCATGTTTTTAGCAACAAATGACTGTCTTCTTCCAATAACAGCTTGTTGAACAGCTAAACAAAATGCCAAGCAATAAAACCATTTTTTTTCTTTTAACCTATCTTTATTAAGAGGATGCATAAATTTTTCAAAAATTTTCTTTCTTAATCCTATTTGGGAATTATCTGTCATGCAATTCTTAAAAAAGGACATAAGGTGGATCAGGATTATATTAAAGAATATTAAATTAGTAACTATATAATTACTATACTAAATTGTTGTTAAGGACATTTTCTCTAGTCAGCCTTCTAAGGCAGCTCTGTCCAAAGGAGATATGAGTCACAAAAGCAATCTGCATATGTAATCTTAAATATGTCAGCAGCCACATTGAAAAAAGTAAAAAACAGGTGAAATTGTACCATGTTATTTGACTCACTAGCTGAAAAAGTATTATTTCTACTAGCAGTCAATATAAACAAATTATTAATGAGCTATTTTATACTTTTATCATACTTTGTTTTCAAAATACAATGTGTATTTTACACTTAAAGCACATCACAATTCAGATTAGCCACATTTCAAGTACTTAATAGCCACATATGGTTAGAAGTAGCTACTGCAGTTCTTGGGAAAGCTCAATTTCACATGTCTATACTATGTCACTATGTTAGGTGATAGGAAACAAGATGAATACAATGCGCAGAGATTTTTCAGGCTCCGGACCTGCCTACTGAGTACAGGGATGCAACTAGCCTACATGCATCCTTCTGCAAATTAGAGACCTCCTCCTTCTCCACATCACTTTACTCCCACCTGTCAGAAAATGGACGTACTAACCTGATTTTATTAAAACAAAACACTTTACCATCATCAAACATAAAGCTGTTTTAATAAATATACAAACCTGCAACACCTACAAAATGAGTGAATGCAATTTTCACCCCCTTAGATGTGGCAACTTTGAGCAGTGCACGATCTGCACAATTGTACAAGGAGCCTTGCTGGTTCCCTTGCCTAGTCTTGGCCATTGTACCTCCTCCTCTACCTGATCACTTCCCTGCCCAATCCCCCATCAAACTCAGAAGAACAAAGCTCTCTAATTTAGGGTCCTGCTTCATATGCCTTTTACCCTAATTGCAGCACAAAGGTCAGGAACCCCTAGACTCTTCATCTGTGTCCTTTCTCCCCTCGTATGCTATCTCTCTCCTTCAGGGAGGGCAAATGGATGGCCTGTAAATGCTAAAGAAACTGTCTTGATTTCCCATAGCCTCTTCTAAACTCTAAAAGCTGGACGAGACCAAGTCATTCCCCCTTAACACAACCTACTTTCAGGGAAAGATCGGATGGCAGTCCTTAACTCTACGTCACACGCACAATGCAGTACTTCATCTTTCTCAGGGGGTTTCACATTATGAGCACCGTTTTGTCTGCATTCTCAGGTAAATTAATTCCAAGCATCAGTAAGTGACTAAGAGGAGGGGCCCCTAGCTGGAGCTGCTGAAATGTTACTAATAAGTGGAAGCCTGCCTTGCATTTGGCTGTGGCCCTCCCACATGGGCTGCTGCTTCCTTCACGTGCCTCCATGTAATATTGGAATCTCTGCTAAAGTTGATTCTTGAAGATTTGTTTTTCCTGCCTTCTCAATTTGTGGGTATAGTTCCTGAATTTATCACACATTCAAAGTATTTACAATCAGATAATACTATTTTCCGGAAAAGCAATGATATGGTCCAAGATTGATTGGTAACATGATAAATTATACTTACCATCTAATAAACATCATTGGGCTTGAATTAACTTGTAGTAGGCTAGTTTTTAAGTAAATGAGTCTTTTTCATTCTAAAGTTGAGGAAATAGCATCACATTGTGAGTTTCTAGTTCAATACTTTGCTATATTAGATAGATGATAGAGATAATAGGTATATGGATGGTAAAGATAGATGACAGTTATAGAAATAGATAGATAGATAGATAGATAGATAGATAGATAGATAGATAGATAGATAGATAGATAGATAGATAGATAGAAATAAAGTGGAACAGGGCTGACATCCATTAGACACGGTAACACTGCCCAGGGCTCATTGTATTTTAGGCACCACAAATTGCTTTAATTTATTTTAAAATTCTAAGGAAAAAATAAATATGATCCACGCTGGATTGCATTTTGTCTTTATACCAACACAGTTGCAAAATATAATTTTTAGGGGTGCATGGGTGGTTCAGTGGTATAATGCTCGCCGTTCATGTGGGAGACCCAGGTTCGATCCCCAGACCATGCACCCCCCCAAAAAATACATATATACATAATTTTTAGTACTTTTATGGAGGAGAGTCCCCACAAAGGCAAAAGGTCTAGGGCCAGTGGAATTCATGGTGTAGCCTTGCTCTGGCTAATATCACAGTATTCATATCACTTTAGTTGATGGAACAGTCAGGTAGATATTCTTTTCTTCCTAAACAAAAAGTGCATTTCCTTCAAAATGACTCAGAACTTCAAATTTTCTGTCCAACTGTTTGTAAAGACTCTCTGTAGCAAAACAATGAAGTGGAGTTTTCCGAAGACTCCAAAAAAAAAAAAAGTCCTAGAAAAATGAGAATCTTCTCTCTAAACTGTTTTCTAACCCTCAAAGAACAATCCCTTATAGCTAATACAGTTCAAGGTCAAAGGAGATTTTGAACATGCTAATTAAAATATTAGCTATTGCTTGAGCATAAAATAAATAATTTTTATTCACCCATTTTGAGAATGACTCATGAATGAGTGGGGTAAAACATGTCAGGCTGTATATCCCAGACTCAAATCCCTTAACAAAACTGAAGCACTTATCATGATTGTTTCAGCAGCATATACGCTAGTTGGAATGATACAGAGAAGGGTAGCATGGCCCCCGAGCAAGGATGATACACAAATTCATAAAGTGTTCCATATTTGTATTGATATGGAATAAAACACATTGTTTAATACAAAAATAAATATTTACTTACATGAAACCAAACTCACAAAAACATGACTTCATAATAAAAGCAAAGTCAAGTTTAAAAGAAAATCAACAGGTCAAGTAAATATTAGCATACAGCCTCTATAAGCCAAAGACTGCTTTGATGTGGTGGAATGTGTGAGTTGCTGACAAAGAAATGTGTGTGGCAGGGGCCCAGGAAGATGTGAAGGATGCAAATCCCTTAAATTGAAGGCAATCTCTCTCCAGCCAACATGATGAGCAGTCTCACCACCCTTCCCCTCTCAGCGTGGGACATGACTCCCAGGGATGTGTACCTTCCTGGCAACATGGGACAGAGAACCTGGAATGAGCTGAGATTCAGCATCAAGGGATGGAAAAAAACCCTAGAATGAGCTGCGAATTAACATCAAGGGATGGAGAGAACCTTCTCGACCAAAGGGGGATGAGTGAAATGAGACTAAGTGTCAATGGCGGAGAGATTCCAAACAGAGTCGAGAGGTTATCCTGGAGGTTATTCTTACGCATTAAGTAGATATCACCTTGTTGCTCAAGAGGTAGCAGAGAGGCTGGAGGGAACTGCCTGATAATGTAGAGCTGTGTTCCAGTAGCCATGTTTCTTGATGATGACTGAACAATGATATAG
>PVIY010000569.1:0-194308 GCA_004026745.1 Myrmecophaga tridactyla
GAGGAGACCTGCATCCCATAGGGAGCTGGCCAAGGCTGAGGCAGGACTCGTGCAAGGACACTTTGCCACCAATGATTGTAACCAGCAAGTTAAGACTTAGGGGATGATTACGAATCATTATATAGATATTCGTTTTTACTTTCTGGTGTATTAGAGAAGACAGAAGGAAATAATCTGAAATCTCTGAACTGTAAACCAGCTGCCTTGATCTCTGACAATGATTGTATAACTATATAGTATTTACCTTGTGATAGTCAAAACCTTGTGAGTTACCCTCACTTATACCCATTTTTTTCTGTTTTTCACTAAAGACAGGCCCTAATATAAGGCCTTTATATTAAAGGCCTTTAGTCAGCCCAGAACTAACCCACCCCAATTCCAAAATGATCTTGCTAGATGAAGGAAAATCTGACCAAAATTGGCTCACCTAGCATGGGTAATAACAGTAGCTTAAACCTTAGCCTGTAAGTGACCTATCCCTTATTTTAATCCTAAAAATTACACCATCATCATCATATTAATGCTTCCATTTTCTTACATACATTCTGTGATTAACATCTAATCAATCTGTGCATGCTCAATAATTAGATCATCTCTAACCTCCTCATCTCCAGCCACTGTGCTCGTTATCCAAAAACCTTCCCATCTTTTAATACTATAAAACTATCAGAATTACTGCAATTTGGGAAGTCAGGTTATTAGACTGATAGGCCATTTGATTTCCTGCTTCACACCTAGCAATAAACTGTCTCTCTTTAAATCCCCAATGTCTCAAGAATTGGTCATTTGAGCCCATTGGACAGAGAATCTACTGCTTTTGATTGGTATCATGACTTCTTTCACTTCTTTGCCTCCAGGAAGAGCAGCAAGGTCAATTTTGCTTCAGTTCTGGTGGTCTCCAACACTGACTCATTGCTGGAATGGGACATCCTTTCTGGAGTTAGTAAATAGGATCACATGGTAGAGACTGTTTGTGGTGCTGGAAGATAGCGCCCGGGTGCATGTGCCAAGTCCTGGGGCCGCTGAGCCCTGCAACCTCCTGCTGGCCACCTGGCAGCTGGATCAAAACCTCAACCTGAGATGCATAACCTTCTCCATCTATACAACCTCACCTGCCAGCTCATCTACCTGGTCCAAGGGACTGCCCTCAGTGAGAGGAAGAGAAACAGCCAGCTACTCCTGGAAGCCAGAGCTCTGCAGCTGCAGTACTTCCTGAAGAGGAGCACAGCAAAGAATAACAGGATATGACTGATCCATTTCCTGAACCAATTTAGTGACTTGGAGAAGATGCTGCCTTGAAGAAGAACTGGGTGGTCCATTCTACATCACTCTCCAAACAACTGGAATTTGAGACAATTCCATGAGAGTGATTTCTTTGTTTCACTTGACATACCTTGTAAGTGTAATATTTGCAACCATATCTTACTACAGGGGTGACTGTGTATGAAACAAAAATGTGTATTGCAGCCTTTGGACTGACTTCTGGGGCTCTGGCAGTGGTGAGCAGCTTTGGCAGTGGCCGGCAGCTTTGGCAGTGGCCGGCGGCTTTGGCCTGATGTTACGCTTTAGAATACCGTTTGGGCAACTCACCATTTCTTATTTAGGGTGTTGTGGTGAATGACACGTTTATCAGGATTTCTGCCTGACAGAAGACCCACCTCATGGATAGCACAAGACACTGGCTGTTAACAGTTTATTCAAGGTGGCAGTGCCCTTTCCAATCACTTCCATCACCAACATCCTACTGTCCCATAAGGGGATTATGACCTCTTTCAGGCATAAATACATTTTCAGTATGTAAATGCTTTTGCATCTATACAGAAACAACACTGCTCTTTTGTTATTTTTATATCACCTGTTTTGGAGCATTTTTGGCTCTGGATAGCAAAAGAGAAATAGTCTGTCTTCGCTGGTTGAAAAGGCCAGAGACATCTGGCCAAAAATGTTCTGCATTAAAAAGGTCATGCTCTCTCCAAATCGGTTCTCTCCCCAGTGAACGTGGAACTGTTACCCATCCGATAAATTTCTTCTTTGGAGACTATTTTGGCCCTTTTCTCACAAGTGCTGAGTCTAAGATTTTTTGCAGCGCTGATATACATTTTATATATCATAAGCTGTCTACATGGATGATTCCAAGTGCAGGAAGGTTTAGATACTTCGAAAACTAGCATGTGACAATGTCTATATCATGCCATATATTAATATAGATGAAGAATATTTTTCAAATTATGGTCTTAGGGTCATGATTGTTATCACTGAAATATTCACTACTGGGATAATAATGTTAGGCAAAAACTGGAACAATGTATGAGAAATTTTGAACACAATATGACTATGTAGATAAAAATTGTACAGAGTTTTGGTTATGAACATATGTGCAATATATGTTGGGATATAATATATATGCAGAGTTTCATTTTCTTCCCATAATAGCTATCCATAATGTCAGTAAGATTCCTCCTTTGTTGTTGAGTGTTTCAGCAGTTCATTCCTTTCTATTTCTAAATAGTATTCTATGTATGAATATATACCACAAAATATTTTACCCATTCTCCTCCTGATGGTTATTTAAGTTATTTACAGTTTAGTACTATTATGAATAAAGCTGTTATGAACATTCTTATGGATACGTCTTTTCATTTTCCTTGAGTGAATACCTAGGAGTAGAATTGGCAGGTTATAGGACAGGTGCATCTTTAATTTTAAAAGAAACTGCCAAATTATTTTTGCAAGTGTGTATGCCACTTTACATTCCCATGAGCAGGGCTAGCTGCATAATTTGCAGAACCCAGTACAAAATGGAAATGTTTTGTTTAAAAAGCAGAGGAAAAATAGTGGAATTAAAAGTACTAAAATATAAAGCTATTTTCTTTAAAAATATTATTTACTTATAAAACCTAATAGGGGGCGGGCCACTGCGGCTCAGCAGGCACAGCTCTCGCCTGCCATGCCGGAGACCTGGGTTCGAGTCCCAGGGCCTGTCCAAGCAAAAAAAAAAACCTAATAGGGATAAAAGGGCATACATGAGTAACAGCATAAACTTACATATTGAAAAAAATATTTCGGTGCCCTAATTTTATATAATGCAATAAATAATAATACTTAAAAATTATATTCATCTACCATCCCAGAGTTTGTATACAGAGTCACTATACTTTATTGCTATTGGTCTTTCTCTGTCTTTCTCTCTCTCACACACACACACACAAACACACTCTTTTTCTGAACTTGGTGACACAGCTGCAAACACAAAAGGCAATGTTCTTCCCTTTTAAATTATAAGGGGCATAACTGACAAGTGTTGATCCTTCCTTGAACTATTTGTGAAGGACCAAATAGGATGTATAATGTCGCATATTGATGATCGTCAGCGCATTGTTTACACCCATTGTAAGCTTGCATATGATGTATTTCATGGATTCCTAAGAGTATAGAAAATCTATCAAAAAATTTGAAAGGGAAAGAAAACATAAATCTTAAGATTTGACTGTTTTAAAGCTCTACTCACTTACATTCTTTTTTTTTCCTTTGTTGCTTTCCTTCCCTGCTACTTGTTTTAGAAAGCATAACTTACATAAACATGTCCCCCCACATCTTGAACCCAATTATAGACTTCTTAAACATAAACAGACCCTACAAATCAATTCTAGAAAAAAACAAAAAAAATTAGATATACAAGCAAAGTTATAATTAGTAAATCCAAGAAGAAATATAAATGACCAACAATTATATGAAGAGAAATTCAAGTTCACTAGCACTCAGAGGGAAGGCAATGAGATCTCATTGGTAAGAGATGACGGAAACGAAAAAGATTAGTAATGTAATGGTTTGGAATAAAATTTCCTGATATTATTTGGTGGAAATGTAAATTGTTCCAACCACTTTGGAGAGTGGGGAGTGGCATTTGACAGTATATATTAACATTGTAAAATGTTCACAACTTTCAACACTTTTTAGCAATCACCTAAGAAAATTCTTGCAAATTTGAGTGGTGATTTTGCTCTTCTTTAAAATTTTTCCTCACTTAGCCCCAAGGACAGTCCCCCACCTTGCTTCTCCTACTTCACAGGCCACTGGCAGCAAATCTCCTTTGTCGTTTATTACTCATCTTTCACTCCTCTAGACATTTCAGTGTCCCAGGGCAGGGGTCCCTTAACACACATTCCGAAGGCCACTGTTCTACTCTAGTCATATCAGTCTGCGCAAACCCTTATAATGGCTTCCCATTTCTTTCCACATAAAGTCTAAAGGCCTTTTATACCCCCCCACCCCACAGAAAACTTCACACCCCACATATCTGATTGCCTATCCTACCACTTTTCTGCTTCCTTACTCTGTTTCACCAACACTGATCTCCTTGTTTTTCCTCTAGGCAACAAGCATACTATTACACCAGAGCCCTGGCTTATGAAGTTGAGTTCCTCTGTCTTGAAATCTTTTCTCAATATATCTAGTTTTCCCAGTCTGCTCGTTCACTTCACTCAGGTCTTCACTCAAAGCCATTTTGTTTGGCTGGTATTCCCCTATACCCTATATAAAATAACATGCCTCCACTGATGACTCTCTGTTGCTTTATTCTACTTTCCTTCTCTTCTTTGTCTCTAATCAGCATCAGGCACACTATATATTTAATGGTTTGTCATTCATTTCGAATGCAAACTACATGAGATTAGGGACTTGGTTTTATTTTATTACATGATGCATTTCCAGCTCCTAGAGCAGTAGTTGGTTCATTGTAGGCAGCTAGGAAATATTCATTGAGCAAGAGAATGACTGTCTTACTAAATAAATGTGTGCAAAAGAAGTGTGTATAATTATACTCACTGTAGCATTCTTTGTAATAAATTAAATATACAACATTAGGGGATGGTCAAATAAATTAGATACATCCATCCTATGAAGTATCTCTAGATTTGAAATATCTAGAAGAATGAAGTATCTCTACATTTACTAAGTTCTAAAAAATACTATATTAGTCAGGGTTCTCTAGAGAAACAGAACCACAGGAGATATCTGTAAGTACGAGATTTATAAAAGTGTCTCACAACCGTGGGGACAGAGAAGTCCAAAATCTATAGGGCAGGCTGTGAGGCTGACCACTCGATGAAGGGTTTCTACATACTCCGTAGGAAAGGCTCCCTGGCTGAAGAAGCAGTGAAAATTCTCTCCTCTCCCTTAAAAGTCCTCAACAGGTTGGATCAAATCCAACTGATTGGGTTCTCTTGTTTGTGGCAGACATACCCTTAGTTGACCATAGTTGTAACCAGTCACAGGTACAATCAACAGACTGATGGTATTATAAACCAGCCACGAAAAGTCCTCGCAGTAATGGTTAGGCCAGTGCTTCCCTTTCCAGCCCACTGGGCACCATCATCTGGCCAGGTTGACCTTTGACCCCATCCATCCAGGTACTAAACAACGTTCAAGACAGTTTCAAGTAAAGAAAATCAATTTGCAGAACAATACTCATAGTCTGATATGAATACAGAATACTTATGAACTTCCTCTGTTTATATAGATTGGGTAAGGAAAATAGTCAGGGAGGAGTTTATCTGAATTGTTTCAAAAATTTGCAGCAAATATGCATTTGTGTATTATTTATATACTTTGAATAAATAAAGATCGACAGATAACAGCTACATAAAAGGTTACAGGTAGGATGGTGAAGAATGTCTGCTACCCTCTCTGTAAAAATTAAAACTTTAAGAATCTGTGATTTTTGAGATTTTATGCCAAGAAATCTGGTAATAGATCATTTTGAATATGAAAGGTGGAGATAAGAGATAAGAGCTATTAGAACAAAGAACGGAAGGTGTAGAAGCAAGTGTCTGCCGATAAGTTTCCTGCATCTGTCTGTCGTGACAGCCCCCAGTCCTATGCATACCATTTCTATGTTAAAATATTCTGCCATATAATATGCATACTCACAAACATCCATATGTGAAAAAATATGTACCAAATTATGAACAGATCTTTTTAGCTCAAGAGATTGGTTTATCTCCTTCTAAATTATATATATATTTTTTCTGAGTTATTCTATAACAAGCATTTAATACTTTCATAATATAAAAGAAAATGGCTATATCTTTTCTAAAATAAAAAAAAAATCGCAAAGCTAAAAATAACCCTGATTTTACCTTGTTATGCAACACACAGAGTAAATCTGCAAACCAGTGGAAGGATTGGATGTCTCTGCAAACCCAAATAAAATACAGTCTTCTAAGCTTGTATGGTTTCCAGTCATCCCTTTAAAATTAAAAGGACAAGGTAGAGATTAGAATGGCAAAAATTAAAGAATTCTTAGGTCCTTGAAAATTAGCTTTTCATTAGTAAGCAGGCAATAGAAAAACCAGCCATTTACTTTCTAGCACTGGTTATAGCACTTAACTAATAAATTAAAAATGCAACATGTTGATTCAAAGACAAGACAGACTTCATGAATTTAAATATTTTAACTTATGAATAGTACATACATACAACCCATTTCCAGTCAAAGACAGTAAACAAACTCCTGGATCAGAATATTATCAGTCCTGCCTCTTAGAAAAACAAGTCTATTTTCAGTAAATTCTATCACTGAGCAGTGCTCCAGAGGTCATCCAGTCTTGCCTTGGCTTCCAAGCAAAATGAGCCAAAACCATTCCAGAAATTTGGTTGTTTGTCCCCTTCTTAATAATCATTGAAGAAAGAGATTTCACAACCACCTACTGCGTAATGCATTCCAACAACTCATACTTCCAAGTCTGGATTCCTATTTATAATTATGAAGCAGGCTTGAGGTTAAGAAAATATTCACCCTTTTTCATAACATTAGGTGTCCAAATAATTTGTAATGTGTTGTCAGGAACAAATGATTTCTTATTTGGAATCTGGTTATTTTTGCAAGAACACCCAAGAAATCCCAAGCTTAAATCACGTATTTAAAATTGAAATAAAATATCATGCAAATAAATTCTTTCAACTTATTTGTTTTGTGGCACTACATAAAACAAGACTTTTAATGCAATTGGTGTCTATTTGAAAAGTGAATGGAAGAGATTTGATGATAACTTCCTGCTGCTATCATGCTTGCATTTTTATGGCAATTAATATCAGTCAACTAATTTTTCTTATAATCCTGAAATTTAACTGAAAGACTACTTCCTGGTTGAGCAATCTCACCTGCAAAATGTCTTTACTTCAGTCTCTTATAAATTTTCTTACTAATAGACCTAGGAAAGATGTGCCCATTTATCATCTCTTCAGAACAGCTTTCTCTGACTGTACTTTTACAATAACCTCAAGCCCTCTATTTCCCTATCCCATTAATCTGTCTTCTTTAATCATAGTTCTAACCATTCTCTGAAATGAACTTATTTATGAATTTTTCCCTCGTTTACTTTTTACTTGTCCCATTTGAAAGTAAGTTTTTTAAGAGCAAGACCTCTGTTTTGCTCACTGTTGTATTTCCAGTCCTTTTAGGGCCAATAGGCACATGGTAGGTGCTCAGGGTACTTGTTAACTGAATGAATGTGCCACTTACAATGTGCCACTTATTTGATAAGAAGGCAAATAAATAGGAAACTGAGATAAATAACTTTTAAAAGAAAGAGCAGGGGAATGGATAAGTATGATACTAACACATTTTATAGGAGATTATGCTGGAGCATAATCACAGACTACAGGTGAAGAATCACAGAATTACAGCAAACAGAGTTCCTTAAACAAGGAGTAGAAGAATTTTTAGGGAATTATTTCATATTGAAAGAGAGATTTCTGAAATATTGGCAATTCTCTATTTGGACTAATAAAATTTATTAAAATGACATACAGCAAGGTGTTGAGTATTGATGCAAAAGGAGTCACTCCAATGCCTCCAGCCACACAGAGGCTAATCTCATAGTTCAGTGATTCCTCAAATGGACTTCCAAATGGACCATCGATGTATAACCTATAGAGGAGGCAGACAAAGGTGGGTGAAACAAAAATAAGGTAAATTAATTTTCTACAATTTATGTGCTGGGTCCAAGTCTTTGCTTGGGCTTTGTGACGGCCCATATCTTAATTCAATGTTTCTCACAATGATAAACCTACATAAATAAAGCGTGTTGTTTATGAAATGTTGATATTAAAATAATTGCACCTGTTTCTAAGCATGCCATTTTGGAGGGAAACATTCATGAAAAGTGTGGACAAATATAAAGAGGACCGTGTGGGATAGCTGTGGGGTAACTTGAACTTGCTCATGTTACATTATTATATTTGACTAAGTTAAAATACACATTGTTTTACTGTGTCTAAATTTAATAATTAATGTCCCCTTCAATAGCAAGGTAATTAGCAGAAATGTTTACTGAAATATTAGTTGGGAATATAAAAGTAACTGGAGGAAAGAAAAGAATCTAACACTCTTCCTTCTCTTGCACTAGTTAGGGTCATTTAGAAACAGTATAGAATAATCCCAGAGAAATCTCTATCTGCTTGAGATTATATAATTAAATGTGCATATGTAACTCAATTGCAGCAGAAACTGTTAAAGTTTGTACAATATTTATTGTTCCATTCTTTCCTAATAATAGAACCTTACTTCTATTCAGGGAAGCCAAGTATCCGGCCACAGTTCCACATTTCCCAGGCTCCCTGGCATGTATGGGTGGATGTGTGACTATGTCCTCGCTAAAGTGGCATATATGGAAGTGCAGAAGGGAGCTCTTTAGAAAGCTGTCTTAATTGCAAGTTGTATCCATTTTCTTCTTTCCCTTTCTCCTTCCTGGTGCCTGGAATATTGGCCTGAAGTTCTAAATATGTTTTCTTTGATGAGTCTGTAATCTAACTTCAGATTTCTTTATATGAAAGAAAAATAAACACTATCTGTCAAAGATACTGCCACTTAAAATATTTTTCTATTGTAAAAAATAACTGCCCTAAAATATATCAGATTCTTGATAGGAATCTCAAAATATCAGTGGCTTAAAAATGATATACATGAATTGATTCTACCCCTTTCCATCAAATTGGAAAATCAAGAACACAAACATTAAAGTAAGAAAATTGGGATTAAAAATAAATACAACTGCCAAAAAGAAAGATTTATTGTAAATCTCTACAAATATTTTAGAATTCACTAGCCCTAATACAAATTTATTTAGTCATTCCATCATTTATATATTAATTCAACAAATAGTTCTATGTATCTGCAATATGCCAGGGACTGCTTTAATTGTGAACAAATTAGAAAAAGTTACTGGCCTAATATTTCTGCAATTCCAGTAGGGAGGGGTGTGGTGATTTGAAGCTGTATATACTCCAGAAAAACAAGTTATTATATGGGTGCAAAACCATTGTAAGTGGAACCTCTTGATGAAGCTACTTCAGTTAAGATGGTGTGGCCCATCTCAATCAGGATGGGTCTTAATCCTACGACAGGAGTCCTTGGAAGTAGAGTAAAATTCAGACAGATGGAAAGAAAACCACAGGAAACTAGAGGCTGGACAGTGATGGAATTCAGAAGAGAAGGAGGACCAGAAGATGTGGCTGTGTGCACTGCCGTGTGACAAAGATTACCAGCAGCCAGCCGCAGAATACTGGTCTTTGAGAAGAAAGCATTGCCTTGATTTGGACTTTCTTTAAGCCTCAGAACCATGAGCAAATAAATTTCCATTGTCTAACCCCACTCATTTCATGGTATTTTCTTGAGTGGCCTAGGAAACCAAACAAGGAGAACCTCATAATAAAAGATATATAAAACATATATGCTGTAAGGCCAATCAATAATAAACACTTTTAATTGTGAAGCATAATAATTACTGAAATTAGGTGATTTAGTATATGTAAGTTCATTAGTATATTGAAGTTCATTATGAAGTTCTGTTTACTTTTGCATATACTTGAAATTTTGCACAAGCAGGTCAATAGGGTAGTGCAAGAAGGCCTCTCTGAGCAGATACCTTTTAAACAAGACCTAAATGAAGTAAGGGAGCAAGATGTACAAGAATTTAGGAGAAGAGTCTTCCCAGTAGAAGTGACATAAAATGAAAATAAACAAAGAATTATTGGCTTAAGTGTATACTCATACAGGTAGACATTTCCACAAACTTTCCACTCAGTTTCCCTCTTTTCAATCTCCCAGTAGTGTGTCTATGCATTATTCCATTTTTTTTTTTTTAGGCATGCAACTCCGCTTTAACCTTTCCATGCTATTCCTGTTCATTTAACAATTTTTTTTAGCAGCTATTCTATAAAAGGCACTTTTCTAAGTACTGGAAAGTTTGGCAATGAACAAGAGACAAAAATCCCTACCTTTTGTGATTAGCATCATCAACAAACATAATGAACATCTTTTATGGGCAAAGACTTGGAGATATAAAAACATGCCTATTGCCTTCAACACTTTTGGTGCTGCCTACTTTTTTACTCATGCCTGATTCCTAAAAGGAAAAACAGATACACACATATTTTATTTGATTTACAAAGAATAAAAGAGAGACGTAATGAAAATACCTTTTCCTACTTATCTGCTTTCCAACTCATATCATATGCACACAGCTCCATGCACACCCCAAAGAGCTGTTTGGTGTTTTGCAATAACTTTGGATAAGAAAACAAGAACTTGGAGATCTAGTCTCTTACTAGAGGTGGGATCATGATCAAGTTATTTATCCTCTCCAAACTTGATTTCCATCAACTGTAAAAATGGCCAATTGAATGTGATAACATGGAAAAAACAGCCAAAATTTGTAGAGGGTCACACAAATGTCAGAAATGTTTTTTCTTAATAGTATCAGTGAGGGCTTATGAGGCACCATCAGGTCATCTGAGAGCTCCAACATCAATACAAGAAATGGATTATGTGCAGTAGTCCATGGGGAATATAGAAAGGAATTTGGTTTGGAGAACTTTAGACAATCAGGTGTTTCCTCATTTGAAATGCTTTTTCTACACAAAGTAAGACAGAATTTTGCTTTTTGGGAGGAAGGATGGGAATGAAATTGCTAGTAATTGATTAGGTGGCAACATCTGAGTTTTTGAGGGAAGCAGAAAGAGGAACTACTTAAATTATTTTTTACATATTTAACCTGAATAATATGCAAAATATATTGACTTTTATAAGCATTGATTTTTTTCCCCTCATTTTACCACATGGTCTTTAAAAGAATGCTGTTATCACTATCATTATCTACGTGACAAGGTTACAGAAAGTCAAAGTCATGCAACGACATAGTGGAGGTGAGATCAGCCAGATGAATTTTAAAATTTTAGTTGATGAGTAGTGAAAAGATCCTTCATGAAGGATTGAGGATCCACAAGGATTCTAAGAAAAGGAGGGATCTTCCTCCCTGCCTACCCCAAAATATATAAACTGCTTTTGAAATCTGAATAACTCTTTCACCAGGAAAGCAGAGTCCCATGAACATTTTTCACTTATTTGTTTTAAGGAATAAGAATGATAGGTTCATAGACCAGTTATATCAGATTTCCCTCTTTCAATACACAAATTTGTTTAGTAGAACAAATTATTTCTACTAAATTAAAAGATAAAAGTACAACTGACACTTTTTGAAATGTGTTTCTACCGTCTTCACACTCCCCCCAACACACTGATATCCTAATACAGTAGAACTGATTTAGACAATGTGGTGAGAAAGCAAATCAGAATATGTAAAATTACTTAAAGTAAAACATGTTTACAACACTTAAAAAAAAACAGGTATCAATTAGATCAGTACTTCCCAAAAGAGATTTCACAGAACAAGAATATAAGGGGGAAGAAATTATGTCTTGAGCAATGAAAATTGTAAAATGGGTTATGATATTTTATTTTTTATTTGCTTATTTTAAAACACCTCTAATGCAAAACTTGTCAGAGCATTTAAAATGTCAAAATATCTTATTAATTTCAAAGCATGGGATACACAATTTTCTGCAAACATATTTAATCACTAATTCTTTGTCTCTATAAATCATATATTAGCATTTTAGAGAACAGAGAACAATTTAGGAAATGGAGACCTAGAATCAAGAAAATATTTTTAAAATTTGAAGAACAAATGTTTTTCTTTAACAAACTATTTCCCTTGTGAGGATTTATAAAGGTTACCTTTAGCTACAATAGATGTTGCAGAAACTACTTTAAAAATCAAATGACCACACTGTGAATATAATTATTGCCACTGAAATGTGCATTTTAAAAAAATGATCATATGGCAAAGGTTGTTATATTTAAATATTTTTCTATGGTAGGGACAATTCTCTTAAAGAATGGCTTAAAATGTAAATATATATATATATTTAAATGAGTGGAATATGCATTTATGTGCTTTGATTTAAATCAATATATATTACTAGAAAGTCTACTATGTATAAGGCCCAATATTGTCTGATGCAGTAAAAAACAGAGATCTGAGCAACTGCAATATCTGTCCTCAAGGAAGTTATAAGGAAGGAAGTGGCTAGGAGAAAAACCCAGAACTGTAAAATAAGGAACAATTTGGGTTGTGACTTAAGTATGTTATATATATGTATTACATAAACACAATGCTTTGTACTTTTCACATATTATCTGTCATAATTTTAACACTTACGAGATATGTACAATGTAATTATCTTCCTTTCACAAATGAGGAGCCTGAGATGACAAGAGAAAACACAGTTGGTCTGAAATTCTCTACTTCCTAAGAGGAATATCGTGGTGGGTTGGGGAAGAGGGTATGGAGCAGAGAAAAGGTGATCAGAAACAGACAGAGCCCAGTTCTTCAAAAAAACCTGTTAGGTTGAGCATTTTAGTCATGGGTGTAAATGTATCTTCTGCCCAAGAAAGAAAAGGGCGTGAAACATTTGTTTTTATGCACATGAGTGCTTATCAAAACCCATTTCCTCTGCCTACCTAGAAGATGGTCATGGATTCTCTATGGTCTCTCCTGACACTCCAATCCCACCCTTCTCCTCTCTCCCGTCCCATGCACCAGCTTTGCTTAGCTGACTTTACTCATTTTTTAAAATTGAGTGGAAATGTTCCCTCTTCCATGAAGTTTTCTCTGAAACCCCTAGACACTCTTCCAATATATTCACAGAACATCCTGTGCATATGATTATCAGTCACTCCATATTACGTGGTAATTTTCACAGGTCTGTCTCACCACTGAATTTTAAGTTCCATGAAGGAGCTCCTCTTTGCATCCATGATGACTAATATGTACTGTGGTAGGTTGAATTATGTACCCCAGCAAACTTATGTTCTTAATCTTATCCACATTCCTGTGAGTGTGAACCCATTACAAATAGGTCTTCACAGATGTTACTTTTAGTTATGGTGCGGTCAACTTAATCAGGGTGGGTCTTAATCCATATTACCGGAGGCTTTATAATGAGATCCCAGAAGTCACAGAGACCAGAAAGGAGAGGACATCGCCATGTGATGAGACGCAGACATACAAGCCAAGAAACAAACCCCAAAGATTGCTGCAAGCCAGCGACAGAATGCTAGTCTTTATGGAGAAAACATGGTCTTGCAAACACCTTGATTTTGGACTTCTAGTCTCAACGCCATGGGATGTTCAATCATTAATTTCCTGTTATTTAAGGCAACAGAGTGTATAACGGTTGTCATAGCAGCTTGGCAAACTAACACGCATGAAAGGTCAAGCACTTTTTCCATAGATTAATAAAATGTGATTAATCAGAAATTAGAAAATAAAATGTACTTTCACGTCAGCCTTTGGTTATAAAATTTGAGCTATCTGAAGACTTCTCGGTACACAAACAGGAAAGGAAGAGCACTATTGCCACACAGCTGCTGTATATGATCATACATGTGATGAAAGTAAAAAGAATATACACATTCACTTTGCTAATGATAGCCTTTGTAGGAAAAGATTGCACAAGAGAGCCCATTATTGTCTGCAAAGGCTAGATCGAGTCAAATGTTTTAATCATTCAATGGTGTTTAGATTTTATCACCATGCACTCATGACATTTTTTACAAACACTCATATTATTGAGATTCCAGTGGAGGGCAAGAAGAAATACTTTGTTGTAGCAAAAATGAAATTTTGAAATCCTATAGACCCAGCATCTCTGTAACTTTAAAACTACTGCTTAGACATTTTTATAAATGAAAGTTTCTTAGGAATTAAACTTTCATCTTATAAAAGAATAGACTTCATTTAATAAATATTTTTAAAGAAGAAACGAAGGAATTAAGCTAGCACAAGACATAAAAGGTTTCCTTGTGATTATGAACTGTATCCACTTAAAGAATAGGCTATGAGGGGGAAAACAACACTGAACAATTTTATGGTGTTCTAAAGGCTACAAGACACATCCATATTTTAATTTCTACTTAGATCTCCGATTAATTCTGTGGCAGCAGAATATGGCAAAAATAGGCAATCCTCCACATATACTCTCTAGGATAATGTCAAAAGAGATGTTACTTTAATGAAGTATCAGAATATAACAAACCTTTGAGACAGTAAGTTTCCTAGATTTGCTATTGTTGAAATAAACAGTTCAGGGATGATTATTCTGATCTGAATAAATTGATAGGCCTGATCTTCCTGTTTCCATAAAGAAGCCACAGTGTAAATTCTAAGTCCTTACCTATCACACAACAACAATACATGCTTTGGATGAATTATTTATAATTACTAAAGGAGAATTAGATGGTATTAATTCCACTTTATTGATTTGAAAATTAAGGCTCTGGAAGGTTAAATATTTTCTCAAGTCTACACCTAATAAGTTGTTTATATCTACCATCAGAATGAACCCTATTTCTGTGTTATGAATCCAACAAATGGAAACTCCCATCCACAAACGAGTTTGCTCTAAATCAGAGGATAATCAAATAAATCTTTTTATCAATGATTAGTAACCCTCTTTACGCTTACAAATATGTTTTTACCTTAGTCTACTTTAACTGAAACAGTTTTGCTTTGGTTAGAATTTCCCTGCTATATTTTTTTGCTTTCTTTAATTTTCAGTCTGTTTGTATCCATATGCTTCAGATGAATCTCTTCTTTGGAAGTAGCTGGCTTCATAGAAGAGAAGACTGCTTTCTGAAGATGCAGTTATCACACCAACTAGGTGGCAATATCTTGCAGGGCTAGGACAATATCCTCCAAGAGGCTATCTCTGCTCTGTATCAGCATCCAATATAAGTGCTGTTTCTCCCACATCCAGGATTCACAGGCTGAGGAATCAAGGGTGGAAAGGAGAATGGCACCACTCACTTCCCTTCCCCTGCCACTGTTCTTTCTCTTTCCTAAGTAATTCTGGAATAAAAGAAACTCAAATGCTGAATAGTAGATAAAACATTGCATTTAATATTAATGTAAAAGTACATTTTTGGAAAATCTTTTGGTTTTATTCTTATCTGATCAGCTCATACTTTAAGCAGGTCTTCTAACTGAAAAGAATTTCAAAAACTGTCTGACACCCTTGCCTCTGATACTTAAAATAAGTTACAATAAAAATACATACTCTCCATAGGACATTTAACTTAAGTAAGGGCTTGTAGTAAATGTTCTGCATAGATTTTTACCGCTAATCCATACAACACCTTTCACAGGAATGTATAACCTCCGTTTTATTGGGGTGGGAACTGAAACGGAAAAATTTTAAGTAATTTTCTCAAAGCTACACTCTATTAAGTGGAAGGACTGTTACTAAGCCCCTAGTGTGTCTGGCTCCAATAATCATTTTCTTAATAATCACGTGTTAATCATTACAGCCACTTATCAATTATTTTCTTAAGGATAATAGACAAAGGCCAAAAGAACATGAAAAGGACATATTGCTTCAAGGGACCGTTGGACAATTCTGCTTTGCAGGCTGTCAGGGTTCTAGGCCATGTGCCAGCTAAATGATTTTCTCTTCATTAGGGAGAAAGAAGAACATGACTAACTGCCCCCCCCCAGAGAGGATGATATTTCAGTTTTAGCCATTCCCAGTAGATAGGCATGTTAGTGAAAACAATCCAAAAGGGAGGGTACGAAATCCTAAGATAGTCTTCCAAATATTTCTGTCTTGCTCCAACAGTTCTCAATCTTTAGCATGCATCAGAATTATCTGGAGAGTTTGTTAAACCAGACTGATGGGTCCTACCCCAGACCTTCTGATTCAGCAGGCTTAGAATTAGGTTAAGAATTTGTATTTCTCACAATATCCTAGGTGATACTGATGATTCTCATAAAACACGTAAGGAAGATAGGGAGTGAAATGCTACAGGTTGTAATTTTAACTACGGTGATCAAGGTGATGAGGCCTTAAGAAGATGACATTAAAAAACATGAAGAGTTGGAGAGATAAGGTAGGTGGTTCTCTGCATTGTTTGGGCTTTAGATACAATTTAAGGAAAGAAAGCTCACCAGCAGAGGGCTAACAATTCTCTGTAAGCAACATGTAAGTTTTACCTAACAGCACTTCACACATAAAATAAAAGCAGCAAAGTTTAAAAAACCACTTTGACTGATACTTGTCTCCTGGAGTTCTGCACCATTAAATCAGAGTCTTATAAACTGAAGCCATTAATTCTTTTCAGGTCTGCAAAGAATCTTTTGGCAAGAAACAGGTATATTATCAAAATTATATTAAAACAACTGTTATGAACCGATAAATTCAATATTAGAGTATCTTTGAACTGCTGTTTGAGTCATTTAAACTGCAGAACACGTAAACTGTTAAGGAAATCATAGCTTAACTGATTACATCATATGATTCTTGGGCTGAGGATATTGTTGAAGAACTACAAGTTACTTTCTGCAAAAAGGTGTAGTTTTTATCCAAGGATTTTAAGATACGATTTTATGATTTGTAATGAAAGAAGAATGTCAGATGTCTTTCAATCTCAAATGACAATCTTAATTTGTGAGTCGAAACACACACACATACAACATAAAACTAAAAAATATTGATATCTTAGAAGATGTACAACAGTTAAAAATACAGAATGGGGCAGAATAAGGAAAATAAATGCCTCTACGTTTCTAGATGAAAAATATGTGGTTAAAAGTTCCTACTTTCCCAGCTAGGTCTAAGATTTTGGCTGTCTGACCCCTAGCTATAGGCTCTCAATTCTTATCTAAGTCATGAATGAGTTATTTCTCTCATTCAGGACTAAGACATTACTTGCCCATCAGCCTTGTACTAACAGAACTGTTTGACTTACTTACTATGTCCCTGAGCCAGACTCTTCACAGCTTGCACAATGCCTCTGTTTCCTGTAGCATTTTGGGGGTGTTTTGGTGGTCTTCCTTGCTTTCACAGTCCTTATGAAAGCTTTTGTCTGAGACTTCCATGCCAGGGACTGGGGTCTGGAGTCTGCTTATGTAACAGCTTCATTCTGATACCTTGCTTGCTAAATTTGCAAATATCAATAGCACTGGGAATCCTCATTAGTGCACTCCTTATCATAGAACAGTGCACTTTTTTTTTTCCAGCTAGGTATTGGACTACTGCCCACTGTTGAAAAATAAATCTAAGTTTTGAGAGAAACCATAATGAACGGCAATTATGAAATATTTTGTATTGACATCCACGAAGATAAGGAACTCTGGGAGGGAACACAGGAATCACTTTGGGTTATGAGTAGCTGTGGCCATGCCGACTGTACTGCATCAGCCCCCAGCCCGCACAGGCAAGCACACGACAGAAAGCACTCCTTCCTAACTAATCACCAAGCAGTCCTCTGGAACCATCTTTGTTGGTCAGAACAATGTATTCCTTCACTGGCAGGAATTTAGACTGGAGTGAAGACATGAAACAGTCCATTAGGGAAGACTTTCCTCTGATACTGAGATGGAACAAAGCTTTGAGAAAAGGTAGAGCAGAGTTGAAAAGAAGATGGCGATGAGAACTCACATTTGCAAAGGACAGTTCTTTACATAAATTTATTTAAGCATCACAAAGCCACATGGGGTAGAATCATGCCAGGCTAGGTGCTTTCCTCCAATATTTATATGGAAAATATTCTTATACTCCCATTTGAAAGACAGAAAACAAT
Organism: Myrmecophaga tridactyla; assembly: GCA_004026745.1. Lineage (NCBI taxonomy): Eukaryota > Metazoa > Chordata > Mammalia > Pilosa > Myrmecophagidae > Myrmecophaga > Myrmecophaga tridactyla. Next base: position 17,981 of record PVIY010000569.1, read on the forward strand.
AGTGCTCAGAGGAATTGCTACTGGTTCCCAGTCATGAGGATGGTAAGCAGGATATAACAAAAACAAAACTTGAAATCACCGAAACTCCTTCCTTCTCTCTCTCGCTCCCTCTCACTGTCTCTCTCCCTGTCCCCACCTTGCCCAATAGTCATCACCTCTGATCATGTCTCCTAACTCCTCACATCCTCAGATATCCATCTACTCTTCCCTTTTACCATAACTGCAGTTTGGATCATTTATCAATTCCTGCTAGGATATGAAATCACCAACTAACTAGTTTGCTGGTTCCATGTGGTACCCCACAGCCCTCTTGGGCTCCATAATGAGTGAGTTACTAGCCACATAACTTTGTGTAAGTCACTTTAACCTCATTGTCAGTTCCCTTATCTGTAAAATTAGGGAACTAGATACTATTTAGCTCATAAAAGATTAAAAGAAATAATGCATGCAAAGTACACAGCACAATTCCTGGCATATAGACATTGTTAAGCATCAACCATAATTATTAATGCAATAACTTGGTTCAAATGACAGGTATATTATAGATATGGATATGGAACAAAAAATCCTGAAGTAGGAGTGAGGGTCCCTAGGAAAAGAATGTCTTATCCCTGGACTGCAGTAACAAAGTTCTAAAACCTGGGTAGCTGAAAATAACAGGCATTTACGGTTTCAAAGTTCTGGAGGCTACAAGTCTGAAATCAAGGTGTCAGCAGGGCTATGCTTCCTTCAAAATCTGTAGGGGAAAATCTGTTCCATGCCTCTTTCCTGGCTTCTGGTAGTGATTTGCTGGAAATCCACAGTCCTCTCTGTTGCCGGGCATTCTCCCCTCTGTCTGTCTGTGTTCAGTTCTCTCCTTCTTAAAAGGACACCAATCATATTGGATTAAGGACCCACCCTACTCATTTTATGAGCATGACCTCATTTTAATTTGCCTAATTTCATCTGCAATGATCGTGTTTCCAAATAAGGTCACATTCTGAGGTCCCAGGGAATAGGATTTCAACATATCTTTGAGGAGGAAATAACTCAATCCATAGCAAAGAAGAACTCAAAACTTTATTTGGGGAGAGAATAGAAGGAATATGGAAAGGTCACAATAAGGCTTTGCAGTTTAGGGATGTCACCCAACATTAGTGCTTGAAGTCATTTTTATGAAGCTTATTGTAAATGACATTGGGTTGGGACAATGCTTTTATTGTCCAAGCAATCAAGGTTGTTCTTTGGTGGCAAACCAGTTGAAACAGGAATAGCTGAGTTTTGTCATAAATAATATTCCTCTCTCCAAACAGTTCTTACATTAAGCAGTTCAGTGAAACTCATCTTGATGAGAACCATTTATTTAAGCAATTTTTTTATTTAAACAATATTTTTATATGTATTACGATTAAACCTTTGAGAACCATTGAGTCATGTTTTGCTTACCTAATGGCCAAAAACTGATTGTAAGTTATCTGTGGGTAAAAGTATGGCAAGTGGTCTCAACCATTTTACATATCTAAGCTGCATTCATAAGAATATATTATAGCTACTCTGTAGTCTAAATATATTATAAACCTAAATCCTTTAGAGTTAGAATTACTGGCAATGATATCAGCTAAGAAATAAGCAACAAAATTTGTTTATCTCCAATTGTTTGTTTTAACCTGTGAATCAACAACATGTGTTTTCTATTAGTTGTAGATTCCATTTTTTCTTTCAACTCATCTGCTTCTTTCTATCGACTGCCACACCTATTCACATGCTCTGAGAATTTTCATGGAGCAAAGTCTACAACTGCATACTGATAAGAATAGGTCAAATGCAAGTTCACAGATGTAAGGATGTGATTAACAATCATCATTATTTTTTTAGAATAGTGTTTCCCAGCACCATTGCAGGTCACATTTTAAAAAGGAATTTTCCCTTAAAGCATTTACATGTACATACTCAGGAATCAGATCCCGTCTTCACAAATATCTTCCCCCAAAATGAAGAACTGGTTTTTCCATATTTCACTGGTTGTAATCTTGCTAGCATTACACTTAGGATTTTAGGGACACCGTGTTGATTTATGACAGGCTCTGCCAAAATCCAGGTAATCACAGTCCATTAACTAGCCTGCATTAACCAGCATATATTAAGTCTTACTTAAAGAAGGTGGGCTTCTTCACACTCTGTATATTACTCTGTGACACTAGACAATACAGGGCCAGAAAGTTGTTTTTTAACCCATATTGAGGCAATCAAAGCATATCTCATACTAATAGAGTCTGTATCTAGCAAGTCAGCAAAGTAACCTAACAAGGGGGGGGGAAGTCTCAACATAAATAAATATATATGTTTGTGGATTGAAGAGACAAATTCTAATTTTTTTCACAAAATTTGAAGCTTTCAAGAAATGTTTCTGTGCTTGCTTCGGTGGCGCATATACTAAAATTGGAACAATACAGAGAAGATTAGCATGGTCCCTGCGCAAGGATGACACGCAAATTCGTGAAGCATTTCATATTTAAAAAATATATATTTCTGTCAGAAAATTACAAATGTACTGACTTTTAGTTATCTGTGATAATGAATAAAGCATGACAGTACTTAAAACCAAGAATAATGTAAAATTATTTTAAATTGGTCTAGATATGCACAAATCCCTGTCCACTCTGCAGCCCTTACTGTAACTCTGCCTTCTCTAACTTATGCTGAGTATTTGTCCTTCCTTTTTTCCCTACCATAACTCACTATTCTCTAGGTACAACACAGATATACAGAATTCTATTATCCCTTCTCTATCCCACTCGCATCTGCTAAAATTCTACTGCTAAACTACATATCACATGGGCAATTGGAAAGTTGAAGTACTTGATATTCTGAAAATTAAATAAACCAATTGCATATAACCCATGTTTATATTAATATTATTCAGACTCAGAAATCTATTCATTAGCATTGAAACACAATTTCATTTGATGGTACAGAAAACTGATGCTCATAAAGGTGTTAAGTGGTCACCAAGGCAGTACCTCATACTAGCACCTAGCAGTGATTTATAAATATTGAGTAAATTGTACTTCTCTAAATATTGATAGTGGCAGATTGACAAAAGTATCCTGATATAAGAGTTATCCTCCAAAATCAATGAACAACATATTTCCCAAAGGTATCTGGAAACAAACAGATCTAGTTAATTCTCTATGCAATTTCAATGATTGATAATACATCACACCAGCAGCTAGATCTGAGTGTTATGTGCCAAGCTTGGTTCTAAATATTTTATGTATATAAATGTATGTAATCTTCACATCCAACCCCATTGATAGGTATTTCTATTAACTCCCTTTAACAGCTGAAAACCACAGCACAGAGGTGCTAGGTTGCCCAGGTCACAGTCAGTTAGTTAGAAAGTTTGCTTCAGAGTCTGAACTCTTAATCGCCACAATATGGTGTGTGGTGACATCAATGGATGACTTTCATTCTTTCAATTCACTGATGGCAAAAGATTATCTGCCCCTAGCTTAGACACTGAAGAAGGATTATCATATGGTATTCCTGTTAAAGATCAGAATGGATCTCAATCACCATGAGAGGAGAAATCTTAGAAGAAGGAAATCTGTAAGACTATAAAACAAAACAGCTAAGGAAACTTAGGGGAAACCTGTAAACAGATTACCAGCTCTGAAACCACTGAGATTCCCTTCCTCAAACAAAGGCATCAGGCAGTGAGCCTAAGAGAAGGGAAAGCAGGCATCAGTGGCCTCTGCAAACAGCCGCTGTCGACAAAAACATAGCCACACATGGATCTCTTCAGGGAGATGCACCCTACGTCAACATGAATGTGAAGGGAGATGTATGCACACAAGAGCAGAGAGGAACACATGTCTTTGCGTGTGACATGAGAGGATCTGAAGACAATTGCTAAAGATTACACACGGATAGTAACCAAAACAATGGACAAGCAAGAAAATTAGAATTCTATATAATCAGAGTTAGCTAAGTATTATCAAAACTAAGTATTCAGGAAAAAACATCTAGCTAATTTCAGTGAATACTTCAATAAATTGACAAACCAATCAAAGAATGAGTCATTCAATTTAAGAATTAGTGTTAGTGAAATATACGTAAACCAAGCTCTAATTCTTTAATTTGGTTAACTTTCCATTTTCAGACATTAGTTTACTTATTCTTAGCCTATATCATACAAACAAAGATAGGTAGATACACCAAAAGTCCAGGGAGCTACAAGATTCCACAGAAAGCACCAAGATACCATCTTTATTAGCCTTTAGGGAATGGGATACATAGTAAAAGGCTTGGTATTTCTTTATCTTACAGGAAGATAAAGGCATATCCCTTCAATCAATAAGTAATATTTAATGTAGCATCGAAAGAAGAAAAGGCCTGTTTCAGGTAAAAAAAGACTCAGAAGTCTTTGTCTTCCTAAGTTAAAAAATTGTAAAGAGAAGCATATAGAAATCATTAAATTCATATCTAGGATGTGATTATTTTGAAGAGCACTTATTTACAAGGGTGATGAATCCATGCATTTAAGAACAGGAAACCAGATGCCGATCACCCCAAAATGTCTTGTCTCTGTTGATGCAGCATCAAGCTAAAAGAAGCACGATCAGAACTGATGCAGAAAGCTTTCTGTTTTTGCACTCTGCAACACATCTCCAGCAACAGCTGGGCTGCACTTGCAAACGTGTCTTTTCTCTCTGTTACAGATGTGAAAAGCATGACACATTATTTTGTAGATGTCCTAGTCATTTACATTAAATTAATCAGGCTTTTTCCAAGACCCTAAGAAAGAATTTCGTTTTGCCCCTGCTCTTCCAAATCTACCTCAGTATCATTCCCATTCCCTTTTCAATACCTACTGAACTCATATTGCTTACTTGGGATAATTCCTAGATTGAATGAAGGGAAGAATCTCAGAGTCTTGATTAACAGGAGGAAGTAGTAAATCTCGGAATCGTTCTGCCAAAAGAAAAATAAACATCAATCTTTCAAAAATAAAAGTCATGAAAATAATTTCAAAATCAAAATTATTTCCTAGAGTCTTGTTATTTCATTAACCATTTTGACTTTACATTCTTTATTAGGACTTTACCCACCATTTTATACACTACTGAAATATATGGTACTACTTGTCTTTAATGACTATATATCTTTCTCTGGTTAATACAAGTTCTTCAAACATTAAAATAATGTTCATTAGTATAGATTCACAGAACCTTATAACTGACAGGTTAGAGAAAACACACATAGCTAATGGACATGCCATGAGATGAAGAACTTCTTTAGTAATCTGGGAAATGCAAATCAATAAAATACATTATTACATAACATCCATATTACATGCCATTCAATCGACAGAAATCAGTCTGATAGAAGTAAGTGTCAGTGAGGATGTGGGTCAACACAAGCCTTTATCCATGTTGGTGGGACTACAAATTGGTACAATAGCTTTGGAAAACAACTTGTTATCTTCTAAGATAACTGTTCATACTACATGAACCAATATTTCCATTCCTAGGTATACACCCTGCAGAAACTTTCACGTGTCTCAGGCAACAAGTAAAAGGATGTTCATAGCAGCATGGTCCATAGTATCAATGGAAACAATACACTTGTCTATTGATAGAAAAATGGATAAATTATGATCTATTCCCACAATAGAATATAAGAAATGAAACTAAAGGACCTCTGCTATACAAAATAACATAGCAAATCATATTAGTATAAGAACATGGTGAATCATATTAATATAAGTTGAGTGAGAAAAAAATAGCTATGGTATTTGGTAATATAACATTTGTACTGAGTTTAAAAACAAACTAAGCTAAGAAATGTATTATTTTGGTACTTTTAATATGAAACAAAGCAAATACATGAAAAAAAAAGGATGGGAGACACAATTCAGGATAATAGCTATCCTTAGGGAGAGGTAGGGGGAAGAAAGAGTGTAGAAACATAAAGATAAGTGTAAGTAATTGTTAAAGTTTCAAATGTATTTATTACAATAGTATATGTGAATTAATGAATGAGGGCCATGGACAGTCCAGTGACAACCGTAGGTCATGAACCAAGAATATGGTTAATCAAATTCTGTGCACATGAAAAGGCAGCTAGGAAGGTAGGCAGGAAGGAAAGAAAAAGGAAGGGAATGGAGGAAGACAAGCACAGATGGAGGAACGATTTTTAGTTCTAACTTGGAAATATTTTATTGAATAGCTGTATTTGTTGCATACAGCAATCTGTAACTATAACAGCGATCTCAAATTGCCAGCGCTACCTTTACATTCAACTCTATAAAAAGGCTTCTTTGATGAGTCTGTCATTATTCTTTCCTCACCTCTACCCATGAAATCCAGAACTACTGTCTCAACTTTGTATTCTGATTTCACTCTATGATTGCATTCTCACAGCATTTGTCATACTGTTTTTATTGTTGTTTGTATCTGTCTATCCACCGCGTGTTCTCCTCCTAGTGGATGAAATTGTGCTCCCAGGATACAGAACATTATCTGATATATATTAAGGTGCTACATAAGTATTCGTTGCATAATAACACTTAGAGGAGGCCAAGTGAACATGCACCAAGCATGAGAATGAGAGACCTACACTTCTGTCTTGATGGAGTCATATTACCAGGTTGAGACAGAGCACAAAGCTGAAATTTCAGGCTGCAGGCAATTCATCACTAACTGAAGGTGAGCAATTTCCATGAACAGTGGAAATCAATACTTGATAACAATCACCACTTCCAATTACTGTATAGCTAGATGTTAAATCATTTGTGAGCACAGTGTCACAAAATATATGTCTGAAAAGAAGGATATGGATATTATTTAGGCTCCTATTTATTAAAGTACATTGAATCAGCAATATTTAACTGATCTATTCTGCTTTCTGTTTTCACTACCCTGAGACTGCTTATGCTTTATTTGGGAAGGACTAAAGAAGGTCCAAAAATACAGAGGCTGAATGCTAGTGTCTTCAAGTCCCAGAAAGCACCATTCATCTTTCCCCTTTAATTATTCTTTCTCTTTAATTTGAGTGCATATATATATTTTTTAAATGAAAGCACAATGTTTTCATATGCCGATTTTAATCAACAAAATAATTTTTTTCAATGAAATACCTACTACATTCTTCTGATTGACATATATCACTTGCTTTTCAATTTACTTCCCAGTGTTTGTGGTATTCCATTTACTATTAGTAATTTGTAGTGTTTTCCCTTTTCCAGTTAGCACTTTGCTAGAAATGGTTTTGAGAAGTGAAACCACACCCAACAGCAAAGAGTAAAGAACTGGGTTTGATAAATCACTCTATTAGATATGATATTCCTCAGATGCTAAAAGTATAACTTAAAGTTTTACTGAATAACTCTGTGAAGGTTAATTTCATGTGTCAGCTTTGCCAGGTTTTGGTGTCCAATTACTTGGTCAAGCAAGCACTGGCTTGGCTGTTACTCTGAGGGTATTCCGTGGATGAATTTAAATCTTTAAATCTTCAGCTGATTGCATCTAAAGTTCATTATATCTACAATCAACAAAGGAGATTGTCTTCAGCAAAGAGTAGTCTCCTCATCCAATCAGTAAGAGGTCTTAAAGTGAGAACTAAGATTTCAACATCAGAAAGAATTTCTATCTCTACTTCAGCCAGCCCACTTCTCCTGGGGAATTCATTATCTGAGTTCCTAACTTACAGCCTGCCCTAAGGCAGAATTTGAATTTGCCAGTCACCTCAATTGCAAGAACCAATTCCTATAAGTCTCTTAATATTGGCATATATAACCTTAACTAATACTTATTAAAAAATAATAAACTTATTTGAAAGCAAACAAAAATGGAATCCTTAATGCAAAAAAAACAATTATATAATATAACATTTTATATTAATTTTAGATTATAAAAAGCAAAAGCAATAGTTTCCCCCCTGGTTATATAATCACAAAGGACATTTGATTGTAAGCCTGGAAGTAAATCTCTGGAGATGATGCTGTGCTTATAAAAATTAAAACAAAACAAAAACAGCAAGAAAGAGATCACTTATATAGGTATTGAAAACTATGAAGAAAGTTATATGAATGCACCTAAATTTGGAATTTCCTCTAATCTGGAGACCAAATACCGTAAAGGCAAGGAATACTACAGGAGCATGAAGACCCCTGGGTAGCTAACATAATTGTCAGAACACAAAAAATAGTCTGCATATGTACAAACAGAAAATATATACAGACCATTAAAATTATGCCCTAGTTAAAACCCATTTTTATTATTATATTCATTAATATACACAGATTATTTCAGCATATGTTATTTCCTTTTATGAAAACAAAAAATAGATAATAAAGATTATCCTTAGAAATACCAAGTAAATAGAAAAATAATTTATAATCTCTACATTAGATCTTTTTTTGTCTACCAGATTAGCCTAACAACTATTTAATTAACAGCTCATTCTTTTCCTGAAGCTGTTAAAAAGACCAAAATAAATAAAGTTTACTTTGTTAAGTAACAAAATTTAAAATGCTATCTCTTCTCTTGCAGCCAAAGATCAAACAGATGATTTCCTGCCTTCCTCAGTAGAACCACACAAACATGCAGAGCTTTTAAATTGGCTAATAATTCTTAAGAAAATGGCTCTATTATCAAATAACAGAGCTCGGTTCTTTTTTCCTGGCTTCTTAAACTAATTTCATTAATGCCATTAAAGAAAAAAACAACAGGATTTTCTTCAACTTGACATTGTGATGAGCTGACTAATGGTGTGATAACATCTGAATATGATTTTCTACTAGTAGAGAATAAAACTTAACACATGCTTTTATAGATTTTATTCATTCTTCCTTTCTCCCATTCAGTCAACAAGAAGATTCTGAAGCTACCAGACCTGGATGGCATACTGCACACAGTTAATTTGGGTATTCTGGACAATCAGTTGTGAGACAACCTGCTTAACCATTTAAGAAACGAAAATGAGAAAAACAAATACTCTTTTTAATTCTAATTCAAGCCTTTTTTGTACAACTACTGTGACAGAATTTTTCCCCCATCATGGAAAATAGCTAATCAATCAATAATCTTCCCCCAAATAGGCAAGACATACCAAACGCGTAAGGATTTGCAAAATAACAACAAAAAGCCATAGGCAAATGTATTCCTGTGATGGAAGAAAATAAAACCTCCTTACCACTACAAATAGAAAAAAGAAAAAGAAAATGAAAGATCAAAAGTAAAGAAAAAAAGTGATGGTTATGAAAGTTATTTTAAGTTAAAAATCTTCTGCATCTAGAGATCTGATCTAAGACACCTAATTAGTATTGTCAACAACAAACTAAGAAAGAGCTGTTGTTAGCCTGAAGGACCCTTTGAATGTCTTACTGGACTCCAAATCATTGCTTCCTCTTGGGTAACCCCCTCTTCACCTCTGCCTCCCCTCATTTTACACTATGAAATCGAATATTTTAACTACTTTGAATATTAGATTATCATGGGCAAGGGAAAAAAGGAGATGAATCATATGTAAAGATGACAACACTGCCCCCCCCAAAAAAAATCGGAGAATATTTGCTTTTTTATTAATACGCAAAACTTTCTGTTCTTCCTCTTAACACTCTCATTGCCCTAAATTTGACAGTTTTAATTTTATTTTTCAAAAAGCACTATAACAAAATCTTTAAGGGACATTAAACATCCTCATTAAGGACATAATTTTAGCTATCAGAAAAAGGTGGTAAAATGTAGCTTAGCACTGGATATTACAGAATAAATGTTGCAAGGAAATAGATACTTTCCCCATGCTATAATTGAGCTTTAAAACAAAACATGTAAGATGATTACATCATAATATTTATAGTGGCATTGATACTATTTTACATTTATTTGAAATAAAAACAGGATTACTTTCATAATTTAGAAAGTATTAGAAATGATTATACAAGATGCAGTATACAAGTAACAAATCTTTATTTATGCCTTCTGTTTGAAGTACTTAGAAGCAACAGGTTATAGAAAAGACACGAAACTGATTGTCAGAAAGCCTGCATCCTTGACCTACTTTCGCCCCTGTTCTCAACTGCTTTTCTCAACTGACAAAGGAGGCAGATGAATTCAGCGTCCTATAAGCCACCTTTTAATTTTGAGTCTCTTAAAGAACACGTGCTTAGGGAATGGCAGGCAATATTGCCAAAGTCACTGATAGGGAGCGAGCATGACTCTATGTCTTGGTTCACCTGGGACAGTTCTGGTTTATGCTTGCTGTACCATAGCACTCTGCTCCACTTAGTACTCATCTCAAATTTTTTTTATTTTTGAAATTAAATATTACTGTTAAAATAAGTGGGGGATGGGGTGAGGGTGAGGGGGCTGTGTTTAATATAGAGAAACATCATCACTGCTCCCACCCCCACTCCCAATCTCCTTTTAAGGAAAGACTTGCTTCCCAGCCATGGAGGATGCAGTCAGCAGACAGCCTCCAGCTGCTTTTTTCTCTTTTTTGATGCACATATTCCACAGACTTGGCATCTGGCCAGTGTGTCTTCTATTTAAGAACAGAGAAGACTCATTGCCATAGTCCATTATGGTAGACTCCAATGGACCATATATTGTATGCCATCAATTTTGTCTGAAGAGGGTTTTAGGTAAGAACTTCACAAAACATAAAGAAAACCTCCAGTTTCTTTGGGTCTTGAGTAAAAATTGCCTGTTCTTCCTTGAATATGTGCCAAGGTGTATTCAGAGTTTGTGCAGAAAGCAGGAGCTGAATTAATATCAAGCTGGGTCTTGATCACTTTGAGGCATTTCTTTAGTGGAATGCCTACATTGTTAAAAAAAATACATTTTCTCTGACAAATGAAAATATGACATTTTCTTTAAAAGCCGGTGAAAAGCTTAGTAGCAATAATGTTTATCTAAAAATGCTTCCGCTTATTTGCTTTCACTTTCCTTGGGCCTCTTGTTCTTCCCCTGCCCCACCCACCCATCAGTTTTGTTGTAGTTTGGCCTCAGTGTCATTAAAAGAGAAATTTTATATTTTCTATAAAATAATACATCTTTCTGTTTTCTAAGAAAGCCAGTTATAGGCATTGATTCATTGATGTATTTAGAGGCCAAGAAGTAAAGTCTGTTTGGAGTTCTTTCAAAAGCTGCTTTCGACTTTTCTTTTAACAGTATGTTTAACAAGTAGGAGCCAGAATAATGAGTATCACAGGAATATTCTTTTATCTTGGGCTTCCTGTGAAAATAAAAGGATCCATTAAATAATTTTCCTTTGTATAATACTGCATTGTCTACCTTCAAGCCATATACTGTTGAAAAATACCAGGTGTCAAAGCATGTGGATTGTATATAACCCTGCTGAGTTTTTCTATTATTATGTAATTCTTAGGCCAGAAGAAAGTAAAGGGAGAGAGGAGAGAAAAGGGAGTATAGCATTTTCTCTCCAGAGGATGAGGCAACATGCTGCAGTAGAAAGAACATTCTACTGTGAGTTTTTGAAGATGCGGCTTCTTTTTTTTTAATTCCTTTGCCATTGCCTCTTGTTAGCCAGGTGACTGGGGATCCCTCAGACCTTTTGGATATTAGTTTCCTCACCTACAGCAAAGGGCATTGTTGTTTCTCGTTTCTCAGTTTATCGCTGATGTGAAACTTTATCATTCTTTTCTGTTAAAAAAAAGTATAGAATATGGGTAATTCAATTTTATGTAAAGTGGGAATGATATTTTTGGCATAGTTGAGAAAAGATAATGGGAGTATCATAGAGGACATATGCCAAGTACAGCATTTTTTAGATGTTTTCCTTTCTATCTCCTATTAGAGTTCTTATTTATATATTACCTCTGGTTATATATACATTGTGCTAGATGGTCTCATCTTCTGAATTGATTGAATGGGGGGTTTTGCTGTTCCTTGTCTAAGACAATTATACGATTCTTTTTTATGTTCCTTTGGCATTGCTCTTAATTGTTCTGTAGAATGTAGTTTTATATAACCAGAACTTGCATCTGATTATTCTTTTCTTCTACAGTGCAGTTCCATTTGAATTTTGTCATCAGAAGACTTAACTGTACGTTTAATTAGAAAATATTCTTGCTCTGAAGCTAGATTTTCTGAGTTATTTAAAGTAGTATCAATTTGAATGCCTTTGGTGTGGTTTTGAAAGCAATATTTTAAATAGTAACCATTGTTTTTCAATACCAAGTTGCCATGGTAATAAAGTACATTCACTTGATTTAAACAAACTAATTGTAACAGAGAAATTAGGATTTCAGGGATGATTTTTATTGCTGAATCATTATATAGATACCCCCTTTTACTTTCTGGTATATTAGAGCAGACAGAGAGAAATACTTGAAATCTCTGAATTGTAATCCAGTTGTTTCGATCTCTGATAATGATTGTATGCATAGCCTTTATCTTGTGTCCCTGTGATTGTAAAAACCTTGTGACTAACCTCCACTGGTACTCAGTTATTCAGTTTTTCAACTTTAGAGTCTTGTGACCCCTAAAGACAGCACCTAATGTTTATTAATGAAGGGTCTTGGGTCAGCCCAGAAATAACTCACCCCAAGTCCAACATTACCTTGATAACTGGAACTAGATCTAACCAAAATGGGCTCACCTGACAAGTACAGTACATTAGACTTGAATCTATAAGTTACCTATACCTCATTATAATACTAAAAATCACACCCACCATTATATGAAGGCTTTCATTTTCTTACATATGTTCTGTGACTGAGCATGTAATTAATCTGTGCATGCTTAATAATTGGGGTCATCTCCAGCCATTGTGGGCATTATCCTAAAACCTGCCCACCTTTTAATGCTATAAAACTATCAGAATTGCTGCATTTGGAGGAGACAGATTTGGGGGACCATAAACCATCTGCTCTCCTTCTATGGGTCTAAGTAATAACCCTTTTCTCTCTTTGAAACCTCGGCATCTCAGGAACTGGTTATTTGAGCATATCTGCAAAAGAATCCATTGCCTTTGTCAGGTAACATTATCAGAAAAAGAAAATTTATATTTTGCATTTTTCTACTTGGTGTGGATGTACTTTGGGTCTGCCTCATTTTGAAGTAGTTTATTTTTCCAAGATTAGTGTGCATATTTCTTTTCTCCAGCAAAATAAAACATCAAATTTTGACAGCCATTATTTTTTTTTGAATTCCTAAAAGGAAAGCTCTTCTTTCAATCTTTTAGTAATCTTGTAATTATATTCTAATTCTTTTTTGAAGTAGCTTTAATAGCATTTCAATTATTTTGTTGTAGTGTCATTTCCTTGTGATAAACTGGGCTGCTCTTGAGGATAAGAATTTGCTTTATTTATACTGTGTGACAAATGGACACTCGATAAATGTGGAGTAAGTGAATAAAGGAATAAATTATTATTTAATTGATAAAGTTCATTCTTCTCAAAATGTCAGTCTTACTCTCAATTTCCAATTCTTCACCAGCAGAGATTATTGAAATACAAGAGATAGAGCAAAGCTTTCAGCAAAACTAATCACCTAATCCTTTACCATGGAACAAAAGTACTTCTTTATTATTGGTTTGTTTCTTTCATTTTTTAAAGAAAACCTCTATACTTCTTTTGTTGTTTATTACCACAATATACAAGCAAAGGTGTTGTTCTATTCTATTTACTTCTAGTGCATATATCTTTTCAATATACATCTCCCCAAATAGCTCTTTAGTTTTCCAAGACCCTAGCTTGATGTCTGACCTTTAGGGCACGATCAATGTCTTCTGGAAAAAAAACGATTTCTTATACTTTGTATATTTAATAGCATGCCCTAAATATTGTGGGAGAAGATTAAATTTCAAAGTTAATTTTTTTATTGAATTGAAGAAGCTCTTCATATATTAAAGGTATTAGTGGGTAATTGCTATAAATGATTTTCTGGTTAATTCCTTTTTATTTTTTTCCTAAATTTTAATTTTTATGTAACTATTTTTTTGCATGTGAAGTCTTCTAGGACAAATCATTAATTTCCATTTTTCTTGATATTTCTAGGGATTGAGTTATTTATGTTAAAGTATTTAACCTATTTGGAAGTAATTTTGGTCAACTGAAGTAAATAGTTAATTTATGCTTTTTCAATAGTTAAGTATCAAAAACTTTAACCATTTACAAACCAATTCTTCATATTGATTTAATATATTTCCTTTATCATATAATACATATTTTTAGGTGCTATATGGTTACCTATTTCTCCTTTGCTAATATATTTATGGTCATTTTTTATCCAGTACCACAGCTTTTGAACTATTTGCACTTTATAGGAGGCAGCACTGGCAGTCAAATAGCTCATGCTTCAGAGTAATGTAGCTTGAGTTCAAATCCCAACTCAACTACTTAATAACTTTTTGTTCTTAAACAGACTATTTAAACTCATGGCTTCTCAGCTTATTTATAATGTTTGTTTTGCTTTATAACACATTTCAATAAGACCAGTTCTTTTTTTTTAAATGCAATTTTACTGAGATATATGCACACACCATATAACCCATCAGAATTATACAATCAATGACTCCCAATATCATCACATATTTATGCATTCATCTCCACAATCAATTTTATAACATTTTCATTACTCATTTGTTATTGTTGATGAAAGAATATTAAGAATATTTTGTTTTTGTTGATGAAAGAATATTAAGATATTACTGTTGATGCTAGTCCATAGTTTGCAATAAGTACATTTTTTCCCCATATGCCACTCTCTTATCAATAGTGTCGTACATTTGTTATAGCTCATGAAATGACTTTGTTATATTTGTACTGTTAATCATAGTCATTTTCCACTGTAAAATTCACTGTATTTTACTCTCCTTGTTTTAATCTCCAGCTTTCCTTCTGGTGACATACATGACTCTAAACTTCCCCTTTCACCACACTACACACAATACAGCAGTGTTAGTTATATTCATAATAATGTGCTACCACTACCTTTATCCATTCCCAAATGTTTAGGTTCAACCTAGTTTAACATTGTGCACATATTAAGCAATCTCTCCCCATTCGCTAGCCTTATTCTATCTCCCGCTAAACTATATTCTAAATGCCAGTCCTATCTTATTATTCATTTTCAATTTTCTTCTTTTCTTCCAAGTGAAAGTAATATTTTTATTTTAATTAAAATTAGATTAAGCCTATAATTTGAGGAAGAATTATCAATTTTTCCACATTCAGCCTCATTTAAAAACGGCATGTCTCTAAACTCTTCTACTTTAAAAAAAAAACAAAACTTTTTTTTAATAGTTGCCAATTCTTGTTTCTCATTGAAATTACACTATTTTTTCCTCACAGTGACCTTATTTTAAATATGGAAAAGGTAGTAGCTGATGTCAAATGAATGTCTTTGATAAGGTCAGGAATTGTTTTCCAGAGATAAATATACAAAGGCCAACTTCTCTAAAGAAAGCAAATGAAATGTATAATGAATGCAGTTAAGGGTCTCTTTAAAAAGGATTATTTGGAAAATGTTCTATCCTCTGTTTTTGCTCTGTGGAAAAAAAAAGTACAGTAAATCTAGGAATATTTACTTATGTAAGTTAATTTCCAGACCTAAAGGAATATATAAATTCCCATTTCTATTGTTTTTGGAATTTGGCCCTGGCTTTTCTCACTCAAAATCTGTTGTCTTTTCTACTATGCTATGCTGCCAACTTTGAAGGTCTAGGTGGTTGAGTTCTGTATTTCAACCAGGAAAGACACAATATCTCAAGCCAGCACAGAGCAGTTCTTTATTCCAGTATCAACAAAGGATTTTCACTGTCATTGTGAAAGTGGAAAGTCAGGGTACTATGCTGCAAATGGAAAGGACTGGAGAAAGAAAGGAAGGCACGTCTCTTGACTATTCTGAAGGACATGTCAAGTCTTAAAACATGCTTTCCTAATGGCTCCAACTGGAGGAAAGGTTTCCACCTGGTTTTAAGAGTAGAACCATCTAGATATAATAAATTTTCTATATGAATCCTTTTTCCTTTCCTTTCCTTCCTAATTATGCTGGGAGTTGCTGTCACTGCCCTGCCCCCTCCCCACATTTTACTAGTTTCTCAATACAGTATCAACTAAAGGTGTAAGATAACCTATTTTTAAATTATTCATCATACTGCAGTAGACCATCTTAGTTCTTATTCATTTATGATTCCATCTATTCTTACACTCTGGCAAGGACAGAACTCACAGTGTTCCCTAGCATTCACCATCCATTATTTAAATGACATCTAATTTTCTTAAAATATCATTTCATAGAAAAGTTTAGAGGTTCCCCAAACTATTCCTGTTTATGAAATCTAATCCCTCTTCTTTGTTAAAGTTCAAAAATCATAATAAGTGCAGTAACATTTTCACTAGAAACCTTTCCTATACCTCCTTTACTCAATTGCCTTCTTTTTTTTTTCCATTTTAATCAATTGCCTTTTGATCAACAAAAGACAAGAACCTCTCTTCGGTATTAATATATTTAATATCTTAGGTGTGTCCATCTGTATGACCCTAAGGACCTTATCTACATCAGTATTATACACCATGTTATAATTTCGCTTTAAAATTTTCAATTTACTTAGAGAACAGGCCCTATATTCATTTAGCTTCCTTTATAAAGGAGTTATTTAGCAAATGCATCATGGAAATGAATACTTAATAATGTTCCTTACAATAATGATAATGACACAAAATCCTTATCTTCTTTTATTTCTTTGAAATTAGTTAGTCCATTACCACTAGTTTGACTTGGCAAAGTGACACATACCTCTTTGACCATGCAGTACATTAAAATTATTATATTCTTGTCATTGCTTAAGAAATTATGTAACCAACAAAATTCCTCTTTATCCTTATTTTCCTTCACAGTTTATAGTAAAATCAAGCAGGAAATATTAGATAAAAGAGAATGGAAACTTTTTCTTAGGAACAGAATGATTCTTAATAAAAACATAAAAACTCATAAAAACAAACTATATAATAACTCTACTTCCAGGTCCAGAGTTGTACAATTTGTTTATATTTAAGCCTGAAAATGTAACATTTTTTTATTGGACTGAAAGCAAAAGTTCTGTTTTTTCCTCTGCCTTTGGGATTGTAAAATGGCTGGAATTGAATAAAATCTGATGAGTAATAAATTCTAGTCATTCACTAAGGATTTCCTAAATTTTCTGTGGCATTATGAGTGAGCTGTCATGTGCAAAAAAAATGACAGCATAGATTTCATGTTCATAAACTGAGAAACCATGGGGAAAACAATTTATCCTACCTCCTGAGAACAGATGGGTATTTAAACGGTAATGCTCACATCATATGTTTCTTGGTCCCCTGATACAAACATTTCCTTGATATCTGAAGCTATGAAATAGGCAACCTAAACCCAGCTCATATTTATTAAATGGTTTATTATATTATAATAGCAAATAAGCTGTGTTAAGTTCCATATAATTACCTAATAAATTGACTTCTGGGATATCCATACAGGCTCACAAGATGCTAGAATTATAGAACTGCATTATACAAATAATATATACTTTAAGATATAAGGATGCTTAAGGATAAGCTAAGCCTACTTATAATTAACTTAAGAGTCATCCCCAGAGAACCTCTTTTGTTGCTCAGATATGGCCTCTCTCTCAAAGTCAACTCTGCCAGTGAACTCACTGTGCTCCCCCACTACGTGGGACATGACTCCCAGAGGTGTAATCCTCCCTGGCAACATGGGACAGAAAGCCTTCTTGACCAAAAGGGGGAAGAGAAATGAGACAAAATAAAGTCTCAGTGGCTGAGAGATTTCAAACAGAGCCTAGAGTTTATCCTGGAGGTTATTCTTATGCATTATATAGATATCCCTTTTTAGGTCATGGTGTATTGGAGTAGCTGGAGAGAAGTACCTGTAACTGTTGAATTGTGTTCCAGTAGCCTTGATTTTTGAAGATGACTGTTTAACTATAATGCTTTTACAACATGATTGTGTGACTGTGAAAACCTTGTGTCTGATGCTACTTTTATCCAAGGTATGGACAGATGAGTAAAAAGATATGAATAAAAATAAAGAAGTAATGTGGGGGATAAGGAGTAAAATAGATGGGGTAGATTGAAACATTAGTGGTCAATGAGAGAGAGGTGTAACAGGTATGGGATGCATGAATTTTTTCTTTTTGCTTTTTATTTCTTTTTCTGGAGTGATGCAAATGGTCTAAAATGATCATGGTGATGAATGCACAACTATATGATGATACTGTGAGCCACTGACTGTACACCATGTATGGACTGTATGTATGTGAAGATTTCTCAATAAAAATACTTTAAAAAAAGACATAAGGGTGCTTGCTTCGGGGACACATTTACTAAAAATTGGAATGATACAAAGACTAGCATGGTCCCTGTGCAAGGACAAAATGCAAATTCGTGAAGCCTTCCATATTTTGTATGGTAAAGTTTCAGATGGTGGTGATGGATAGTAGCACAACATTGTGAACATAATTAATAACACTGAAATATATATCTGAATGTGATTAAAGGGGGAAATGTTTGCATATATAGTAACAGAATAAAAAATTTTAAAAGACCCATAGAAACTGCATTACACGAACAATGAATCCAAAATTAAAACATGGACTCATAAGTAATAGATAATTATAAAACTGTGTTTTCATCAGTTCGTAACAAATGTTCCACATCAGTGCAAGGTGTTAATAATAGGGTGGTTTTTGGAACCCTGTATTTTATGCATGACTGTTCTGTAAAACAACAACTTCTCTAATAAAGGGAAAAAAGTGAAAAATAATGATAAAATGGGTTAATCCCCATCCTGACCCAGATCCACCTAATTGTATATACAGGAAAGTGCATCTGTATTTGCTGTAGGAAGCCTCTTGGCACTATTCAGAAGAGTCATCATGCTTCATTCATGAATTTACTATTTCAAATGATACATGACATCTTCTTCCTTCCCTTCAAAGTTCCAACACACCTATCAATCTCAGTGATAAACTCACGATTGCACAGAGAAAATAGAAGGAATCAGAGGAAAAATCCCATTCAATTCCAAATCTACCAACCAATCTTTACCCATTCTTTGTAACATCCTCCCTGCCTTCCCCTTATAAAGCACGAACTGTCACTAGTTAACTCCTCCACTTGAACATTGGGACTCAGTCCTGCTGGAATCCATTAGAAAGCACTTGTAGACTTTGCTCCTGTAATTATATTCTCAATCTCTCCAGCAATATCACTTTTTTCCTTTCAACTTCATTCCTATGATTCATATCATTCCCAGAAGCATATAAGCTCATCATATTTACATATATATTATATATTACATTATGTTAACATGTCATGTCATGTCATATCATATCATTTATCTTTTCCTTATATTTGCCTTGCCCTTATATACCCCTTCAGTCACTGATCCATTTCTTTGTTTGATTTTACCTCCCTCCTTAGAATTTCTTCAATTTGTCTAGCATTGTTCTAGAAAATGTTTAATAGTCAGCTCTCAAGGAAAAAGAAAAAAATAAACACAAAACAACAAAAACCCTAATTTGTGGTGTTTGTCACTTTCTCTAGAGTCAACACTCCCACAGTGTTTGATTTTAACTATCAACGTAACTTCACTGAAGGCAGAGTTGGGAAGAGAAGCAACCTCTCTCAAGCTTATAGAAGCTGGCCCCAGCATATGACTGGATTTGTCTACACTTATCATCTTCACTTCCTCTCCATTATTATCTCTTGCACCTACTTCAATCCAGTGTTTTTTCCCAATAATTCATAAAACCACACCTATAAGGTCACAATTCAGGCCTTATTTTACTCCACTTCTCAATGGCATTTTATACAACTGATCAATTCCTCTTTTGTGAAGCACTGTCCTCCAGTGTCCGGGACTCCAAACTCTCCTACTTCTCCTCTTACCACTGTGTCCACTCCTTACTCACCTATGTTGGAAAGTCCCTGAGCTCAGTCCTTTGTTAAATCCCTTCTCTATCTATTCTTGATGGGATAGTGCCACATCTTAGGGGCATTTTTTGAAAATTGTGGGGGCAGTTTGGTTCTCAAAATAAATATTAGGTGTTATGAAAAGGATTATTGGGTGTTATGAAACTCATAGGATGGGAGTGACACTAGACATTCTGTAATGTTGTGGAGAATATTGTTCATGGAGCAATATTTTTGCTTCCTACGTGTTTTTAAAATGTCTAGCTCATGTAAATGAAAAACTCATTTATTATGAAAATAAATGCAAATATTTTTGCATGATTTTAATAATGCACTGATATTTCCAAGATTGTAACCCCTGTGTAAGTTGAAGGAATATTGTTCTCTACTATGCTCTGAATTCACCCAAAATCATCATTTGGAAAATCATTTCATAGGGAAAACAGTGACATTCCAATTGTATTTGGAAACTACGTTTTGAACTGTCTTATTTGTGATCATTCTGTATGACAAGCATCTACCTAATTCATTATGACTTCTAACATAATAGTGCCTGAGAATTTAAATAGTGAGTACAAATGGCTTACTATAAATTACTTTAATAGCTCCTTTATACTAAGGTTAGGACATGATACTGATTTTTAAAAATTATGTATGTATATAATATCTAAAAATTTTATTTAAAGAATGTAAAGTGGCCATGTACAATGTTATAAAACAGGGTGTTGGATCTGATCAGCTGAGAATTACTGCCTAGGTGATCCCATTCAGCTTCAGAGCTTTAAATTCATCAATCAAATCCACTAACGATTCCCAAATTTAAATGTCTAGTCAAACCTTTGACTTTTGGATTCATATATAAATGCTTATTTAATCTTACTTCTTGGAGGTCTAAGAAGCATCTCAAGTTTAATATGTACAAAACCGAACTTTGAATGCCCAATCTTGACTCAACAACATGCCAAGTGTTCCTGTTCTCAATAAGTGGCTGCACTGTCTACTTACTTACTCCAGCTCAAAACCTTGGAGTCATCCTTAATTCCTAATTTCTTTTATCCCCACCACCAGTTCATCAACAAAACCTGTAAGTAATTCCTTCAAAATCCAAACACTTCTCTTAACCTAATCAGTATCACCCCAAGCCAGGCTAGCAGTTTCTCTTGTCTGGACTTCAGCAAGAGCTTCTTAACTCATCACCCAATTTCCTTAATTGTCTACACCCATTTTATATCTTCATAGTAGCTAGAGTCATCATCCTTTTAATGTGCGAATCACATCATGTCAAAATCCTACATTGGTTTCCAATCATACCTATAATAAAATCCAAGTCCTACCTGATTTGGTTCATCAATATTTCTCCATCCTTATCAACTCTAACTTCCCCACTTATTTCTAGCAACCTTGAACGTCTTACTTATCTTTGGACACAAACATTTGATTGTTGGAGGAATTTTGCACTTCCTCACCTGTCAGGTACGCCATTTCTCCATCTGTTACTCCTCTCTATTCCGGGTCTGTTCGGAGAGGATTTTCTAACCTACTATTACTTGTCCAGGTCCAACCAGAAATGGGAACAACCCTGCCTAATTTAAACAGAAGGAATTTAATATAGGGAACTGGGAACATGGGTAGTGGAAGAACTGAAAGCCAAATGGAGGCTGGTGAAGGAAAACAGAGGATGGAAGAACACTACTACCCTTTAAAGGGGCCAGAGGGAAATATGGTATAGGTGAGGTTACCAGAACCCATAAACCAGGGCCATATGGTAGGAGATAGAACAATCACTGAAGCATCTCAAAGACTATGATATATTTCCTCATTCCACGCCTACCCCCTTCTCCCCCCAAAAAGCTTAACCTATTTCTGCAATGCTTAGAATTCCCACTTGTTCTCCCTTTCCCCCAAACTCATTCTTTTTTTTATTGACCTACCCTGCCAATCACTAGGCAGTACATATTAAGAGAAATTAATGATCATTTGGACGTAGATTTCAAAACCATGCTTTTCATCTCAGTCAGATTAAAATCCAAATCCTTTCTATTGCCTCTGGTACCTAATCCCTTTTTCATCTCTCTGATCTCATTTCCTACTGATTTCCCCCACCCTCTTCATTCCAGCCTCACTGACCTCTGTGTTGTTCCGTGAATACTCAAACTTATTTGTACTTGCTGTTTTTTCAGCCTAAAATTCTTCTTCCTGAAACTCACATGGTTCCCTCATTTACTTTAGCTTCTGCTCAGAAAATCCAGAACTAAATACCCTATATAAAATAGGGCCAGCACTGCCCATCATTCTTACTCCCTTGACTTCATTTTTTTTCTTAGAACTTATCACTATCTGACATATTATTTGCTTTTCTGTTTATTGGAAGGCTCTAGTATCTAGAATGCAGTCTCTATGAAAGCAGGAACCTTGACCAATACTATATTTCCAGAGACTAGTACAGTGTCTGGAACATAGCAGGTGTTTATTAAATCTTTGATTAATAGGTAAAATAAATATTCTAAATGTTAGCTTACATAAATGGCTAACCATTGCAATTCCCTACTTATAGCGACAAGAACAAAAAGAGTACTTCTTGCTATTCCATTGTAGATTTAGCACTTAATAATAAAGATTTAATATGGCTCTAGACTAAAGTTTACAATGTGTGAATATAAATTATGTGAAATTTATGAGATTTAATATAGCCAAATATGACATGCTATATGATATAAACAGTGAGCCCTTTGCTGAATATTTGTTGCCAATCCATTAATTACTGAATTGAACAAGGGCAAAAAGTTTAGATTAATTACATGTAGATATTATGTGTATAATACTTTTGTAGGAAAACTCAAACCATCTCTTTGAAGTAACCTGCTCTCCACACCATTAAAATAACAAAAAAAAAAACATTATCTCAGACCATTATTCAATGGTAATCATATCTAATGAAGAAATAACCAAAAATTTTTAGATGACTACAATCATAATCAAGCCAATAGATAATCAGCGACCACATGTTTGAAATTGCAGAACAGGAGTTATTCTAGAAGAGTAACAAAATAACATGTCAACTGAAAGAGACATCTACTTGTGTAATACTCTCTGCTCCCTTGTACCACAATAATTTCAAGGAGAAACGTGAATTGCGTTTAAGAGTCTTCTGAACTTAAACAGCCTTCTAGATACATCTAGAACCTGGGGAAAATAAAAGTCAAAGCAACATATATGAAACTTTACTGCCTCCCTACAGTTGGGTAGAGTTGATTACTTTGGAAAGATCATCCATGAGGCAGACTTAAACCTGTCCTTTAGATCCTCTATGCTGTCTATACAGAATATACTTTAGGGAAGAAAATGTCACTTCAAAATATCTCATGTTGGATTAGAAAATAAATCTCTGATATTCAACCTCTTAAACATCTCTTTATTTCCTAAACCTACTGCTTTTAATACTGAGCAGTAATCAATTCTTTCAGAATAAAAACCAGTGATCCTTTACCTCAGGAGTAAAGCTCTCATTTTTCCTTCCATAAAAGGAATCCCATTTTTTAAGACAGCTAAACCTTTTGTTTTGAACAAAAGTGACAGATGGTGGCAGGATTATTTAGAGGTTCTCTGCATGAACACTTGATATATATATATTTTTTTTTTCATGGGCAAGGCACTGGGAAACGACCCTGGGTCTCCGGCATGGCAGGCGAGAAGTATGCCTGCTGAGCCACCGTGGCCCACCCAACTTGACTTTTTTTTTTTCCAAGTCACCAAATTTAAAATCAACAACCAAGAAGATCTATTAACTGAAAAGCATCTGACTGGAATTGACTCTCTGAATAGAACTATATATTTCTCCCTGGATGGTGTAGTACATAAAAAAGGATGATAAAATTAGCACTATTCTTGTGTTCCTAACAGAGTAGTTCAAAATAAATGGTGAGACAATCAATTATTTTAATATACTACTGATGACAGAAAAAAATTTTGTGAAGAAACTTAGTAACAACAGTTACTAATATACAAGTATGAAGTTTCTACTTACCCTCATGAATTAAATGATGTTTTCATTGTGCTTGTTTTCCTCTAGCTATAGAATTCTACAATTACCATTTATTATCAAACTTAATTCTTACTATATTGGGATTTTTATCACAGAGAACTTCACTCATTCTTTATTTCCCAAACAATGGAAGAGAACTGTGATTAAACCAAGCAATTCTAGGCTTATCTTGAGAATTATTACTTCCATGTTACACTAGTGTTTAAACAACAATGAACTACCATGATCTCTTTTTAATGTTATCACATGAACAATATCTATTTAAGTCTAGCGTTTCATGATACCAAATAGGGCGCTACTGCCTAAAGATCTTTTGACTAATTTAGTTGCTGGCCTACCAAATCTTAGGTTAGATGTTTTCTCCATTTTTTTCAAGTCTCTGGTTCCAAGCTGGCTGCCTTCTCCATAGATAAAGAAGTTTATACATATGCTATTGTTTCTTTTTCTTTTTAACTGTACAATATAAGCTCTTTCAACTATTCTCTTCCTTACCCCAATATCTCTTTATTAACTAACATTTTATCCTTCCCTGATAGTTTCTTCTTCTCAATTGCAATTTCTCAACCTGTTCTCATAGGTCCACTCCCGTCCCCGGTTTTCATCCTCACTAGCCCCACTAACTCTTTCCTGCCTGCCTTCAAGTATCTACATGACTTCCCTTGATTCTAATCTATCTAAATAGCAATTTATTTTAATCAAATAGCTCTAAATCTTTCAATGGTTCTCTAAGGTCTACAAACTAATCTAATTCATATACCTTGTCAAGGCATACATGGTCTCTGGATTTTCTATACTATTTTCCAGAACAAAATCTTTCCTTCTACTAGGCTAAATGACTCATCCTCCCAAAATATGCTTCAATCGTTACCTGGCCTGGTCTTTGGAAATGCTGAAAATTTCATCCACTTCTGTCTTCATTTGCCTAAAAAATTTCCAAGGTACAGCTCAAATTCTGTCTTCTTTGTGATGCTTCCCTCAGATTCCTACAGCACATTGAAACTACTTTTTTCTGATTTTCTATAGTTTTTGGAAAGCAAATCCTTTTAAGCAGTGAGTTAGAAAATAAATCCAAGTTGCATTTGCATTCATGCTTATACCTGTATCCTTTTTTTGCAAACGAGCAACCTAATCAACCAACCAAGAAATTAGTATTTACTGAGCACTCACTCACTTGTCAGTCACTCTGATGAGGCAAAGGAATATAAAAGTGAATTATATTTCTTTTATTTCCTCAGAACTCTCAGTGCAATGCATCTCTCAGATTATCAAAAAGTATTTATTGGATAGATAAATAAAATAACTATTAAACTAGTTACTTATAATACCAGCTATTAAGAGTGAGCACTGTTCTAAAGATACTGTTGAGTAGCCGATATAGATACGACTTGAAAGATCATGCAAGAACTGGGAGATTTGGGTGATCTCAGTCCCAGGTATTGATTATTTTGAGGGCCAAGCCAACCACTCATTTTAAAATCATGTTAGCTATGAAACACATTTCAGTGTTCCCCTATTACCAGTACAGATGGCAAGTAGACAGAAACCTATGAATTGAAAGCACAGTGAACAGTACATTATTAACAATTACTAATATGCAAAATATTCCAACTCCAGAAACTCATCTTACAAGAAGAAAACATGGCTGTCAAAACTGTACAACAAGAGAAAACAGTAAGAGCTTGAAAACAAATGCATTTCTATATATGATGGCAGTTATACTACTTAAACACATTTCCAACTATTGTATATCCCATTATTTTCAAACCATGTATCATAAAATTCTATGTTCTACATACCTGTCCAGTCTCCCACTATTTTAAGATGGACCCCAAATGTTGCTTTGGTTTCAGTAGGACACTAAAAAAAATAAACACTAGAATCAATTCTGAATAATAATTATGCATTACCAAAGCATAATTCAATTACACCTTTTATTCTCATAGCAAATCCCCAAATCAATAAAAAAAAATAGGTAGGAACAGACTAAAAATCAATATTATTCTCATTACTGGAAAGAAAAGCAATGTCAATCAGTCAATAAAATAACCTACATTTCTCTAAAAATTCATAAATATTTATACTAACAAATAAAAACCTACACAATCCAACATGTTAGTATATTACATGTAACCACAAATCTTGCTAAAATTTGTTTTGAATTTAGAACTTTGAAAGGACATGGCTTTTAATCATCACAAAGAAAGAAGTGGAAACTAATGATTTTAGTGTCTTTTTCTCCCCAAATATAGTTATATACTTCATGTCCTAACAAATTCCGGGGAAAAGGAAAAAAAAAACCTCAATGTGCCCTGAGTAACAAGGTTTTTCCTGATGAAATAGCTCTATTTCATTTTCTCCCTTAATTCTTAAAAGAAATCTGGAGAGAAGTAGGTGAGGGGAACTGGGACTGGGATGAGTTGTGAGACTGTAGGTTAAAAAAAAGTATCCTGGTAGTAGGAGGTCCCACATTTAGGAACCCTGGAAAACCTCCACAATAATAAAATGCAGAATCCCCCCATATTTTCCAGATTCCTGATCCCTTATCCATACTTTCAAAATTCAGAAAGTTCTGAAAAAAAAAAAAAAGTTTCTTTATAACTAATTTGGTGACACTATCTGTCCTGAAATTACCTGACACATAAATTCATACAGAAGCATTTCCCTATAAAAATATCAATTTGCTTAAGAATGGTGCCTCACATCCTGTTGGAGGCATTAAGTAATTTATGGATATGTACAACTTTTAAAATCCATGAAATACTGAAATCTGAAAATGCATCTAATCCTAAGAGTTTGGGATATAGGCTCACTGGCCTGTAACTACTCAGCATTTATCAAGTACCACATGCCAAAGACTGTGCTTTATTTGCAACAATTCCCTGGCAAAGTTGTCTTTCGTAGATAAGGAAATTGATTAATGGAAATGTAAAGATCTCAGCTAGCCTGAGATCAAAAACCTAATAAAAAGACAGAGGGAATTTGGATCCAGGTCTCTCTGACTCCATAGTTCTTAGTCATGGCAGGCCACGGTCTCTGTTGGAGGACAGACATGGAAAATGGGTGAGGGCTGCAGGAGAAATCAAAAGGAAGAGGAGGAAAGGAATTATCTGTTGAAGATTAGTATACATTAGTACAGAATCCATGCAGAACACGAATTAGAGGAAATGTGGGTTTAGAAGGCCCAAATCAAGATGCAGATGAAAGAAACTGGCAGTGGTTCCGAAGAGCCCTGCAATTAGAGACTGGACATCATAAAACAAGCCTAATCCCCCACCTCACTACTCAATTAATGTCAGTCATGTGGGGATGTTGTGAAAAGAGGATAGAAAGGAAGATGTAGGAGAAGGAGTTTTGTTTATAATTCATCAATAAAAGAGGAAAAATAGCTTGAAAATCAGTAAAAACACTAAATGAAAAGTAAGGTATTAATAATTTGTTCACGATAAATAACAAACTATAAAGCACATGATCTATATTCAGCAATCAGAGTTAATGGAACACTGAATTTCCAAACATCTCCTCTGTAATCTGTGTTTCTAATAGGATTATTACTGCTAAGAGTAGTTTAAAATATTTCAAAAATTGAATTATTTTTAAATGATTTTATTCAAATATCATTTACATTTTTAAGATGATATTATTTCATTTATAACTGTGATTCTGTTATATAAGAATCATGTGCTCATTCTGGTTTTTAATAACACTGAGAGCTACTAATCTTGCTTTAGTTTTCACCCAAATAAGATGATATCATCAGTAAAATCACCCACCTTTTTCATTTTCTACTCCTGAAGATTGGGAAAAGTCCATATATAGTAAAACTTGTAGCTCACAGAAAGCAAGAAACCCAACTGAGTTCTATGCTACCAGGAATCTGACTGACAATATACCACTTCATCTTTCCTTCATTGCAAATTAGACCTTAGGTTATGAAAAGAAGACTTAAGCAAAGAAAATATCAGAATGGGGAGCAAAACAGCTTGTCTGTTAATGCCTGAGTATGCATCTGACTCGATTTCATTTTATAATGTATTCTAAAAGGAAATAAAAATCTTGCCAAAATACTGATATGTGTGTCCTATAGTTTCACTGCAGACATTGTAAAAGATAATTACAAGTGATGTTTAACATCCCCTGAGTCTTGGAGGAGATTACAAAACTCTCTCTCCTAAGTACTGGCCAAATGCATCAGTGTAGCTTCAAAGGCTGATCTGGTTTTGAATGTATAAAACACAATATTGTTTCTCTCAATCTCTTGAGAATGATGCCTTTATAAGTTATTGATACTTTCCTGAACTAAGGAATTGAGAAGGCGGACTTTAACAGAGTCTCTAACCAAGCATATCACCTCAAAATTGAAGGAACATCCACAGAATAACATACAGAATGGCTTCAACATGTGTGGTTTGAATCACTGAATGAGTATCATAGAATCACATTTCAGTATCCTTGTACAATTAATGTTCAGATCCATTAAAGTTGCATAAAGCGCAGTGTGGTGATTCTTTAGTATTTCCACAATGCCTTTTTAATAGTGTTTACAAAACTTCTCAAAGGGAAGAGATAACATATCCATGGCTATTTTGTTCCTCTCAAACACTTAAAGAAATATGCTTATGACAACATTTCAGTTAAAAATTTGTGGAATAATATGTCTAGCTATATTATCAAAATAAATGAATATATATATATTAATGTTTTTCATCTAAGTTTAGGAAAAAGTTGAAGAGAATATATAAGCAATTAGGAATATTAGTTTCTGTGAACTAGAACTGAGGGTGAAGAAAATAAACTCTCAATTATTTCATGCATATAAATGCTATTTGAATTTATCATAAGCATTTGTTACTCATAATTAAAAAGGATTTTAAAAACTTAATTAAAAATGTAAACATTAAAACCTTGATAACCTTTTTAATGTAATTTCCTAGGTATAGAGAATAGAGTTTGGTTCATGTTGACCAAAATATAAGTCATGCTACTTAATATAAGTATACCTATCACCTAAGTTTTAAGATAAGAAAAATAAAATGTGATAGATTTTGTCTATAACAGAAGATCTGGAGGAATGAGTATTTTGATATTCTGTAGAAAAAAAACAACTTTTTCCTTCCAAATATTTGTTCAACATGGCACTCAGTTTTTATTGTGTCCAAATGACTAATAATTTTAAAACAGTTCCACAAAAATATAAAAAGATATGGCTTAACCCATCTTATGTTTTGGGACCAAATGTAAAAATGATGTCACTACACAAGAATTTATTCAACATGAAAAAGAAATTTAAAAGCTGCAGTGTTTTTATTTTAATAGGACCCTTGCAATAATAAAAATGATTTTAAAATAGCAACATCTAAATTTTTAATGTAACCAAACTTGTCAAACTAGAGAAAATGATTATAGGATATGATGACCCTGAATCAGTTTTGGCAGGTATTTATTTTTAACCCTTCCTTCTCAAGTCCTACTTTTCCATTTTCCATTGTCTGCTAGAAATTACCACCTAAAATCTCTCTAAATTTAATATATCTATAATTGTGCTGTTTTACTTTCCAAACTATCCTCTCCTGACTCCTTTATGCCTACAAATGGAATTACATCTTTCTCAGAACAGCAGCTTAAATATCAGAATAATATCTGGCACCTCCTAAATGCCACCATTCAATAAATTTTTAAGTAGCTTCAAATATATATATATATTTTTTATTTTTTATTTTTTTTTGCATGGGCAGGCACTGGGAATCAAACCCGGGTCTCCAGCATGGCAGGCGAGAATTCTACCACTGAGGCACTGCTGCACCACCCAGTACTTTCAAATATTTTTTTACCAAATAAAATGTCTGATGGCAGTAATAATCACCTTTTGATTAATCTCCTGTGTCAAATTCTTTCTTTCCTATAGTCTTTGGCTAACCACAATACATTTCCAAATATTTCTAGTTTCATATTTCTCCTTCATTCACTGTAATGCAGTTAAACCCATACTAATCAGCTAACACATCTCCTTGCCTTCCATCTCCCTACTCACTAGTCTACTCATTTAGACTGTCTTTATTTTCATTTCTCATGTTAGTCCTTAGCATTTCTTCATAGTCTATCTCAAATGCTACCACCTTCAGTGAAGATATTCTTAATTTTCAATGCCAATAAAATTCCTTACTTCCCTGAATCCTAATTTTTTTGTACAGCTTTTATGCACCCTATTACATTCTACTCCGTAATGTGTACATTTTTCCTCTCTCAGTAGACTACAAATGTCTTAACATCAAGACTATTTTTTATTCATTACTGCATATTTCATTGCACCTTACCCTCAGAGAGTATGCACTCAAATAACAACTGGATAAAATATATAAGAATTAACCTAAAACTGGATAAGGACTTCAAAATGAGAAACTCTTCTATAATTTACAATCGCCAGATACTTATTGAGCCAGAGCCCACACTAGAAACTCATGTACATTTCATAAATGAAAAGTTTCTTAAAAGTCAGAGAGAGGTGATAATCCAGAAACACAGAATCCATCACAAGGAATGCAACATCCTGACACTAAGCATTTCTATAAACATAAAATATGAATTTGTTTATTTGAAGGAAAAAATGCTATTTACTTGTATATTGGAATGGAAAATATATTCAAAATTAAATAGGAAGATCCTGGAAGATTATTTAAATGGAATTTTTATTACTTTAGTTGAATATGTACATTTATCTCAATGCCCTAAAAAAAGCAAAACATTGAAATGATATAAAATTTAGGGATATAAAAATACAAATCACAATTGCAACAAAAACATGGGGAGTGATAACAACAACGAAGAGATGTCAACCAATTTTTGAAAGATGAAATATGCATGGGGACTGACTTTACAAAACACATGATGCTAAAATCTCACCACCTCCTAAGGATGAGAAGAAAGTACATCTTTCCCTCACAACATTGGAAAAGCTCAGGCCTCAGAGGCAATAGGAACAAACTGGGGTTGGAGACCACGATTTATAAACAGAACTGTGTTCATGTTGGTATGCTGTATGATTTAACTCCCAGATCTTTCTCTCCCCAAGCATAGCCAGGCGACTACTACTCCACAAACCTGAAATCAAGCAGAAATGGAACACAAATGTAGAACTACCAGGTACATTGGAAGCAGGGCTGAAATGTCATTCATTCATTCATTCAGCAATAATGAAAGCACACTAAGTGACATCTCAAATTAACATGTCCATAACCGAGTTCTGCATATTTCTATCAGAACTTGCTCCTCTACAACCTCTCCTATCTCAGTTAATGTAACTCTAGTTGCTCAGATCATAAACTTTGGAGTCAACCTTCACTCTTTTCTGTTTTTTTTTTTCACAGTACATACCCAATCTATCAAGAAATTCTGTTACTCTAACTTTAAAATATATTCAGAATCTGACTACTTTTCACCACCTCCACTACCACCACCCAAGCCATCATCATACCCTGGTTGGATACCACAACAGCCTCCTAACCGGTTCCTTATTTTTGCTCTTACTTCTCTTCATCTACTCTTAACACAGCTGCCAGGGTGATCCTGTTCAACAGTAATCCAGACCACATCATTCCTCTACTTATAACCCTCCAAGGGCCCCCTTTTCACTCAAAATAAAAGTCAAAGTCTTTACAATATCCTATGTGACCCTCTACAACCCGGCTCCTTACATCATTTCCTACCATCCTATCTTCCCTTTTGGTTAGCGTAGTCCAATCACACTAATTTTTTTCTCTTCCATTCACATACACACAAGCACGCAAATACATGCACACACCCTCATTCACAAAGATGTAAGTTTGTAAATATCAAAGTATGATGCAAAATAAAAATTGTCTGGTTTTCTAAGCAGAGAAATGACATGATCTGGATGCTCATTTTGAAATAATCACTCTGACTGCTTGTTGAGATTAAATAGTTGGTGAGCAAGGGCAGAGAGAGACCAGTTACAAGGCTATCCAGTTGACAGTGGGTTGGACTAGGGAGAGCTGTGGAAAGAGTGAACATATTTTGAAGGTAGAGCCAAGAAAATGTGGTGATGGACTGCAGGGCATTAAAAACAAAGATAAGAGTCAACTATGACATTCAAGTTTTTGGCCTAAGCAACTTGGGCAATGGAGTTGGTATTAACTGATTTGGGGAAGACTAGGATTAGGAATTTAGCTTTAGACATGCTACTTTAGTATGCATGCCCCTATGAGTCTGAATTTCAGTTTGGGTCTCAGTTGGAAATATAAATTTGAAATGCAATAGCATATGTATACATCAGTGAGACTGGATGAGATCACCAGAGAAATGAGATTAGCTAGAGAGGAGAAGGGGTTGAAAACATGGACCTTGGAATATGCTGATGTTTAGAGATCATGGGAAAGGGGAGAAAGAGCAGAAAGACTGCGTAAAAGCCGCCAGGAAATTAAGAGAATTTGGAAATGAAACGAAAAAAGTATTTCAACAAAATGAGTGACCAGCCATGCAAAATGCTGTCGATTTGTCAAGCCCATTGAGGACTGGGAAATGACCACTGGATTTAGCAATTGCTGACCTTGGGTGGATGGGCTTTATTGGCGTGCTGTGGATGAGAAAAAGCCTAATTGGTGTGGATTTCAGAGAGAATTAAGGGAAAGGAATTGAAGACCTGAGAAATGAGATAGTGACTGGAAAGAGGAAGTGGGTCACAAAAGGAAGTACTTTGTTTTCTTTTGTTTTTTCCCTCTCTCTTTTGTACCTGGGTAAAAGCAGGCATCCAAAAGTAACAATTGAATAAATCAAGCTTAATATTAAGCAGCAGATTCACTCTGATCTCTTTAAGACCATTTATCATGTAGGCTCTCATTAAGCACTAAGGGAATATGTTCTTCTTCCCTTGGAAGAAACCAAGCTACAAGGTTATGTAGAACAATTAGGTGACATTTAATTCTCAAAGATATTAGCTGTCCCATTATATTTCATGAACATTAATGACCTTTCTGGTCTATGTTCAGTACATTGTTGCCACACTTAGCTTAGCTGTCATCTATACCATCTGGGTTTCTAAGCTTACAAAGCAAAGGATTTGTGAAACCCTAGAGTAAGGTGATTTTTAAGTGTTAAATAGATGAGAGCAAGGCCAGAGATCAAAACAGCAGCTGCAGACTTTCTGATGGCTTTTAAATGAATGGAATTAAAGAAATAATAATAAAATTTTGTTGCCATTCTTATCTGGTTTTCATTGAAAACCGAAAAAACTATTCCCAGAGTGATTGGCTGGGAGATTAAAAGCACAAAGTAGAATAGTGATGGTAAGTGCCAGGACACTATATAAAAATACAGACAATAACAAACTAACCAGTAGACTTGCCTCTGACTCTTGGAAAAAGAAATATGTGAAATTAGATTATTCAAGCTTAAAACTAATGAAGCACAAAAATTAGAATACAGATGTCAGAAGAGCACATGTGCATTGCTGAATAAAAATAAGAGAAGGATATAAATGTATTAATGTTGCTATTGCCTATATAAAAAAAAGAATTCTGATTTTTTTAAAAATAAGAATTCATAAAAAAAGCTAATGAACATAATAAATGTTTACTTCCACTGAATAGTAAGAGATGTTACATTTTGTAGTAACTAGTAAGTTTCACGCATTCTTACACTTGGGCTTTTTTTTTTATTAGTTCTGATTTACATATCTAAATTAGGTGAGAGCATACCTTAATAGAAGATTTGTGTTGATAAAAAAATCCACAATCTGGTAATTATAGAGCACAGGTGAAAAACACTGGTAGAATTCCACTACATAATTTAAGAACAAAATATAAAACTCTACATAGGTTTTTAGTACATAAAGTTCTAAAGGGGGAGAAGAATCTGGAAACTTGGTTCCAAGTCTTTCATCAATTGTGCGACTTTGGTTCAAATCTCTTAACAAGCGTGGTTTAGACCTCCTAACAAACAAACAAACAAACTAATAAATAAATAAATGTACAATTTGGACTACAAATTTTGTAGAGTTCAATGAATTAACATAAACTAAGACTTATGTTTCTCAAATTTATACCAAATTTTTAAAAAGCAGAAATATCTCAC
Source organism: Myrmecophaga tridactyla (assembly GCA_004026745.1). Lineage (NCBI taxonomy): Eukaryota > Metazoa > Chordata > Mammalia > Pilosa > Myrmecophagidae > Myrmecophaga > Myrmecophaga tridactyla. The sequence continues at coordinate 52,027 of PVIY010000569.1, forward strand.
AAAATATATGTTTATGTATATATTTTAATTCCATGTGTAACGGAAATGGTGATACACTGCCAAGATCTTCTCCCTTCTTTTCTCCTTTCTCCCCAACTTTTAGGATCAAAACACTCATTCCCCATTCCTCCAGCTACCGAGAATGATACCTGCTAATGGCCCACTGCTGAAACGCTCTGCAGGAATTGTTATCTACAGAAGGAAGCTTCCTGGTCCATGTTTAAGTGTCGCTCCCTGGAGGCATCCAAAGCCAATGATAGTCCATTGAGGATCCAGAAATTCTGAAATATCATTTCACCTGCAGAGCTTCCCTAAAGATCTGCTGAGGCCTTTGTAGAGATTACATCACAGTTCATCTTCTGCCTTTGCTTAGAGTACTTCACTCTCTGTCAGGTGTTTTTCCTGGCACACTCCCCAACAAACCTGTTAAGTGCAAATCTCTGCTCCCTAGTCTGTTTCCCAAGAAGTTCAACCAAAGTTTCATTTAACCTTAATGCAAATAAACCACTAAAGGCAAATCATCAGTTCCCCAAGTAAGCTGTCTCTAACTAGTCTATGGCCAGAGCTTTGCCAGTTACTGTTTGCTGCAGAATGACGTAAAAGTTTTCAATTTAATCCTTGTCTTGGTTCTTCTGTCACAAAGTAAAATATCAACCACAAAACTTCCATTTACTGAGAGGTTTCTATATGTCAAATTCCATGCTTAGTACTTGATTATATCTTTGTAATTAATATTCAGGTTAACTCCGTGGAGAAGTTAATATTATTATCCACAAATTATAAAGAAGTAAGCCAAAGGTTAAATAGGTTAATTATCTTGCATAAGGTCACAATACTAGTAAATGAGGCATCCAAGTCTCCAACGAGCTGTAGGGTTCCAAAATCCATGACTCAATATACAGTGCCCTCTGATATCCATCAATCTTGTCAGCAAACAAGTGCCTGCTGTTCCCATTCTGAGAGAATGCAGGTGCAACAGCAGAAAACAATCACTACTTCCTGGGGAAAACCTTCAAATTAGCATGCCATCTTTGTGTAGGAAAGCCAACGTCATGTATAAGAAATGCTGAAGCACTTTAAGTAATTAATCCAATCTTTTCATTCCTAATAATATCTCTGCTCCATATTTAGCTTTCCCTTGCTTTCTACAACTTTTAACAACACAGTCCTGATACCAATTGGAAATACTGCAATAACTCAATCAATCAAATTCTGACTCCAATTACCTGGTGTTAGCCAGGCCCCACAGGGTAAGGGTGGCCTTAGAAGACTACCCTTCAGGTAGCAGTTCTGAGTTCTGGGACACAGGCCACTTGCACTTTTGACCAGTGGCTCCAAATGTGGTGGTTCCACCACACCCTTGGTTAGCTAGATTTGCAAACCGTTCACAGAACTCACTGAAAGTGCTATACTTACAATTAAGTCTTTATTATAATAAAGGGATACAAATAAGAAGAAGCCAAAAGAAAAGATGCCTAGAACAAGTTCTGGGAAGGTCTCAAATGCAATCTTCTGTTTCCTCTCCATGTGGGATCAGAATGTGTCACTCTCCTGGCACACATATGTATCTTCTCAATCATATCATTTGGGCTTAGAATATCCCAAGTTTACATGGGGATTTCATTACATAGGCATAATGGATAGAATCCATATGGTTCCATACGGTTAAACTCAATCTGCTGACCCCCTCTTTTCCTCTCCCCTGATATAATTCAAAGCTCCAACTGCCTGATCACTTGGTTGGTCTTTCTGGTGTGGCCAGCCCTCCCCACAAGACTGCAGGTGTGACTGACCCCACCCTGACATCTCATTAGCTTATGAACTATCAGGTATTGCAAGAAGAAATGATGCTCCTATCAGGGAAATTAAAAAAAAATCTGAGATTCCCTCTCCAGGAACTGGAAACAAACATCAGCCAAGTTTTTCATTATGCTACAACTATGATAGTACTTCTGTGCTTTATCTTTTGTAATTTGCAGTTGTATTTTCAATTTTGAAAAGCTTGACTTCCATTTCAAAAAATGAGATGAAACTCGAACTACCGAATTTGTAATGGTGGAATATTTTATAAGTTGGGTTTTTCCTAATACTAGCACAAAACATGAAAGTTTTAGACAGTTCTAGACTTTTTCTATAAGGGGAATTTATGTGACTTCCAACACTCCCATAATAGAAGAAGAGCTTGGTAGTATGGAAAACCCAAAATTATCAATTATTTTGAAAATAAATTTTTATTTTTCCAGTAAATCTCTTTCTTAAATGGTAAGTAGTTTTTGTTCTTTGACTCTTATATGAAGGATGTCAAAAAGGAGTAGGAATATGAAAAAATATGGACAACCTGAGCATCAATGGATGGGTAGGAGAGCAGGAGAGATACAGGGCACCAGAGCTGAAAACACAGCTGCTCAGCCAGGCAGGTCTGTATTTACATCTCACTTCTGCCACCAACTAGTTTTATAACTGTGGGCACCTTATTTATAAACTCTCTGAGCTGCATTATTTTCTTCACCATATAAAGTTAACAATACATGTCTCATGGAAAGATAGCAAAGATTAAATAATATTTGCAAAGGCCATGAAAAGAACTTTCTAGGTACTTAATTAGTAGGCACTAATGTCCTTGACAAAGATGGGTATGCACATGTTTTTTCAGCGTGAATTACCATATGGAAAACTGCTTTGTTTTAATTCAAAGGAACCTTTCAAGGAACTATGGAATAAAAATGTTTGAAGTATGCATTTTACTTGTAAGTATAAATAGAAGAAATTAAACAAAAAAGAAGGAAATGGCAGGAAAATAACAGTAAATTAAATACAATAGCATAATGTAAAATTTAGTTTAGAAATGTTTGCTGAATTCAAATTCATTTCTAGGCAGCAGCAAAATTTCCCTTTTTACTCTTATGAAAATAGAAACTCCCTTGGGGGATAATATGAGCAAGCCAACTAGCAATCCCCCAAAATCTGGGAAGGCTATAAACCATTTCCCCAGCCTACACACAATACATGATACACAGATGGCCTTATAATTTCCTTTGACTTAGAATGTCTTTTGAAAGCCAACTTATTGTTACAATTTAAAATAGCTGTGAGGTATTTTTTTAATATAATTGAAATGAGGCTTACTACAATAGTATAATCAAAACCTATAAATTAAAAAAAAGATGTTTAAAATAAGGATGAATGTAAATGCAAAACCCCAATCTACAAAGTGGAGGTCTATTTTTAACCTATGGGTTGCAATGCAAATCTAAGGAATGTTGGTAGCATTTGTCAAATAGGCATAAAAGTTAGGAGAATTAATTTTCCATTGTTGTCAATCCTGGAAAGGGGAGGAGAGGTGAAAAATGATCCACTGCCTCCAACCAGATGTTACCCATAAATCGTTTCTCCCTTGACTTTGATGGTTATTTCCCAACTACCTTTGCCATAGGCCATTTTCCCTACTTCTCAACTAGAGAAAATAGACATTATGTCTCAAAGATTAGACTCAGAACCTGACTAGCAAGCCTTCTCTTGAAGAGCCAGCCATTGCGGCAATAAGCATTTCTCCTTTCTCCTGAATCCCTCCTAATTTTTCCTTCTCTAAAACTTCACATTCCAAATAAGAGAATAAATGCTAAATAGAGATGGGAGAAACAAGAGGAGGCATTAGGTATTCCCCCACCTAGGTCCTAAACACGAATCATAGACAATATTAGGTGTTTTATTTTCACTTTTTCAACAGATATATATTTATTTCATTACACTATGTGGCAGATATTGGGTTATGAATACAATAGTGAAAGGGCTCATGGAGATTATGATATAGAAGAAATACATTAAGGAAATAACTTGTTTTATAACATTGGTGTTGAGGAGAGTACTGGAAAAGGCTTAGAAATTCAATGGGTCAGTGAAGACTTCTCAGTGGAAATGATATGAAGATGAGATGTGAAGGATTAGTGGGAGTTACATAGCAACTCCCACTATTATTTGGGATGTGAATAAGTGGGAGAAAGAGGGTGGTTACAAGATGGAAGAGACCAGTTTAGTCCCTAAAGTGGGAAACTGGGAAAAGGTTAAGTAGGCAAGTAAAATTTAATAGAATTGTTTATTAAAGAACTTCTCATAACCTTCAATATATTAATATGCACTATGAATTTCTAAGAGTGGTATACATTAAGCAGCATTTCCAAAACAACTTTGGGCCATGTAAATTGTCGTTCTTTCTATTTTTTTTCCTTGATTTTTAGAGAACAATGTTTAAGAGAACTAAAGGCCTCACTAATTTAAACCACAATTATCCTCCTTCTCCCTGTCTCTCTTTTGATGGGAAATTCTTATAGAAGCAGTAAAAATAAAGAAGAATATTTCCCTAATTGCAAAAACAGTAAGAAAGGGGACAAAAATGTGATAGATATAGAATTCTGTGCATTCACCCCCTTGGCCTCATTCCAATGCACTTCTGAACTTGACGTGTCTGGAACAAGACTGCACTGGACACAGAGATGCAGTGCTGTGGGCTCACCCCATTTCCCTGAGAGCCAGGGCTCAAGGTAATAGTCTGCTGTAGGAGGCCCATCAGGAACCCATTTACCAAATGGAGCTTCACTGAGGTGAGGAGACGCTCTACTGTGTCTTTCCTACACACTGAAACACAAATCCTATTTTCACAAAGCAATCACTATACCAATATTTATTTTCTAAAAACAATTCCATACCTTGGGATTCCATAGGAAAAAAATCTCTCATTCACAAGACAACCTTCAAATATCTGGGACTATTCTCTTATCATTTTAATTCTTGATCACTTGGTTTAATCCTTCTGTTTCTATCTTTCCTTCTGATTTATATCCAAACACTATTACCTGGGAATTGATGACAGTAAATTGGAAAAGGATTCTGTATCTAAAAAGAGATCGAATTCTCTTTCAAAGGTCTATACCACATGGCAGTATTTAAGAACTCATATAGCAAATGCAATCTTCATGGAATTCCAAAAAAGATTCGAATTAATTAAGCAAAAAATATTTTCAGGTGATGTTCAAATGCGTACTTAAGCCAAATCTTCGAGCACAGACCATTGAAAGTGAGCCGTTCTTCCTGAACTGAGTTTGGAGTTCCTGGAACACAAGCTAGTTATCCACCCATCATATTCTCTACCGCTTCCTAAATTCTCCCTCCTCATGGTGGCTCACAGAACACCCTGGAACCTTTGTGCTTTTTAAAGCCAAGTTGGACAATGGCAGATCTAGCACAATGGTTTTCAGCTGTGGGTGTTCTCCTCAGTGGATATTTGACAATGTCTGGGGATATTTTTGGTAATCACAGCTGGAGAGTACTATTGGCATATAGTGGGTAAAGCCCAGAGTTGCTGCTAAACATCCTATAAGTATAGTAAGGCCCCTCCATATCACAGAATTATCCCACCCCAAAGTGTCAATAGTGTCCATGCTGAAAAACTGTTTAGCACAATCACCCTTGGAAACATTCTTGTGAGAGAGCTCTTATTAAATCTCTGGGCTGGTCTTACTGTAAGAAATTTCTTTAATGCATTCAATCAAAATTTATTTTCCTTCTTGTCTACTAGCCTTATTCCCACAACTTGAGATCCCAAACGAAGAAAGTGACTCTTCAAAAGGACAGATCTTCAAGTATCTGAGGTGCCTATCTTATTAACAGATTGAAGAACCACATGCTCATGTTCTGTACCTCCCCCTCAAAAAGTCATAATTTTAGAAGTGAAGACAACAATACAAATTCAAAGCAAATATTTTAACATTATGAAAGGAATAACACTAATACAGTTACCACATACTGGCAACCAACCAAGTGACAAAGACGTTACACACAGTGTTTTAATAGACTAATAGTCACAATATCCTTCCAGACAAGCATGACTGCTACTTCTTCTCATGATGAAACTGAGACTCGGAGAACTCCCAAGACTGATTCACAGATAAAGAATTAACAAGTGACAGAACTTGCTCTAAATTCCAAGGCTCATGCCATTTATGTGAATACTTGCTACCATTTTGAACCACATAGAATTTTGTTTCCCTGTCTTACCTCTGTATAGCCTTCCTCCAGGTCCTTTCATCCCATGTTCACTTCTCGCCCATTTCTTCTCTGGCCATCTGTGCTTCATGGATACAGCACTTTCAGCTCTCTACCCTCTATGACCTTTTAGGAAGCCAGTCAGGTCATATGAGGCACTTGTTAAAGCACTTCAGGTTCTAAACACACCAGTTTTTAATTCTTCTTTTGCCCTGAGAAAGGGTCCTAGATTATTTTGGGGAGTCTCTACTCAAGTAAAATTTGTTGGAGTTTGTGTTTTGGGAGACAATGCAAGTTTTAAGTGATGGAATATAAATATATATCTATTATAGCTAGCTAGCTAGATAGATACATAGTATATAAAGATGTATATATTGAAAAGTTAATTATCTCCTATGCATTTGTTGAAGCTGGGTGATGGGTGCATCATTGCTCATTATACAAGTCCCTCTACTTTTATGTTAGTTAGAAATTTTTTTATAAAAAAAAAAACTTTCATCTCTGTACTTAGCATTCAGTAACTGCTTTCCTTTTATTACCTCATATTCTCTATCTATCACTATAATAAAGAAATAGTTTTCAACAAAACCTCAAACACAAGGAAAGGTTAATTTCTGAAGAAAATTACTTATACCTCCAAGATTATCCCAAACTTCTTAAACTACTTAAAGTCAAATTTAACTTGCATATTTTCCTCATCTTAATTCTTCCACTTCTTTTTTATTACCAATTCATGTTTATGGCATGTACGGTTGTAGATAAATGGAAAACTATTTAGCGTCATGCCACTATCAGAAGTAAAACATAATATTTCTGACTGTAATGGACTCAATCATATGAAAATAGGTTTATGATTTAGCTGAAATTCCATCCCCAAGAGTTGCTAATCAGATATATTTATCAAATCCCCTGCTGTTCTCACGGTACAAGGATAATCTTAGGGAACCAGGTTGTAAGGCCAGAATATCCTAGAGGAGTGATGGACATGACATGGCTACGTGGGTCCTGGTAACAGCTGTGTCCCGAAGACTCTGAAGTCCTGGTTTTATATTCCATGTGAGCAACCAAGTTTCACTATTTCTCTGGCCAGCCACCCACACTAACAGCACCAGATGACAGAGTGTCTGGACTGTACTCACCTATCATCACTATTAGTGAAACAACTATAAATTGATTCCACCCCCATGGCAAGGCAGTATTTTCCTCTTTCTTCATAAAACAGAATGCAGTTAATTATCTCACTAGATGCCAAACTACCTTTCCTTAGTCATTAGTAAATAAATTTGCTCCATTCAGAGTGCAAAAGTGGGAGTAAATGAATATTTTTTTCCTACTAAGAAACACTAGTGAATGAATAACTTCTAGGTTTTTCTCCAGTCATTTGATCATTTGTCTGCCTTTTGTCCTCAATTAGAGATTTTTCTGGCCTAGGTGTCTTCACAAGTACATGATCTCAAGGGGCAAACCTATATTGAAAATGGAAATAATAATATTTATGTATACCTGGCACTTTCTATGTACCAGATACTGTCCTATATACTTTACTTGTAGCAAGCAGTTCATTTAAACTCACAAGTCTATGAACAGATACTATTTTTATCATAACATGCCCAAAGTTTCAGAATTCCCAATTTGGCTAATAACACAATTAATTTGAAAGTGGCCTCCATTTCCAGCTGAACCCCCCCCCCCCAAATCTCAGAAATTTGACACTAGTTATTTTTCTGCCCCTTCCCATAATTTGTTCAATTTCATTTTTCTTAAGAATACATCTATATATGTGGTTGTGCCCTCAATTTCTTCTGTAAGAAGTTGGTAAAATCTAAATCTCCCACATTAATGAAGAATATTAAGTAAATTATGGTACTTTCCTACTGTGGCATTTCATGCAGCCATTAAAAAGAATGAAGCATGAAAAATTATAATAACATGGAATGTTGTTCATTTTTTTTTTGCATGAAAAGAGAAAATGATAGAACAATATGATCTAGATATCTATACATGTCAAAGTATATATGAAATATCTGGAAAGATATATATCAAACTCTGGAGATAATGATTGGGAAATGGGGAAAGTGAGGAAGATTTTCTTAGTTTATATTATATACTTGTGAATTGTTTGAATTTTTACAATGGGATTATGCTATTTTTATACTATAAAATCATTCTAAAGAATTTTCTGATAGGTTAAAATTTATCCAATTTTATTTCTCCACTTTATTTTCTACAACCTTCCCCATTTATAGACACTGGGCTTTACATTTTCTAAGCACTGCCTGAATTTTCTAATACTTCTGCCTTAAATACCAGAGAACATTTTTCTCCCTTAAATTCAACCTCTTTAAAGAAAATCATACACATATGAGATTTTGATATATTTTACATTGAAGGAAAAGCATAGACATCCAGGAAATTTTCTACATTTTGAATCAGCAAGCTTTAGAGTATTTAAATTTATCACTTCCTGTGTTGTAAGGAGGCAGAAAGAATGAAGTGTAAATAGATATGAATTTTGTAAACAACCATATTTCTCTGTAAAAGATGGCTTACTTAAACATTAGGGATATTGGGACAACTTGGAATCATTTTTAGAATAACATGGAGTACACAAAGAAAGAAAATACATTTCATTGTGAAAAAAAAATAAGAACCAAGAAAAACTTTCTTACCATTGTGAGCGTAAACGGGTGGTTTTCTAATGCAGACACACTAGGACAATGAAGAATAATATACTAAAAAGAAACAAAAAGACAATTTTTAAGTGATCAAGAAGGAAATTCAAACATTCCAATAATGCCATGCCTGTTAATTTTCCAAAACTATGCAAGAATGAAGGGTATTTTAAAAGTTACTATTGACTCACCTGGCCAGGTCTTGCTTTAAAATTTTCTTTGACCATTCGGATTTCCAGGACATCTGAGGGATGACGTATGACTGAGATGATGGTAACTGGCTTATTGCTCCGGATACATCTGTAAAGTCTTTCAGCACAGTACAGGCACAAAGGGCCAGAAATCCAAAGCCAAGTCTAAGGGAGAATTGTTGAAAATACACTTTTAAGAAATACTGTTTTCTTAAAAGAATCTTCACATCCTGCCCAATGGTTTATCTACTACATTTCAATGTAGCAATAACATTTTAACCTTTATTTTAACTACTAAAAAGCAGAGTGAGTAAAACATAGCAGAAGCCCAATTCAATTCATTCAAAGAAGATGCAAGTATAAAAATAATGGAAAAGTAAAGTCAAGACCCCACCCTATCATTAATAGGTAGGTGTACATTCCTTCACACATCCTCTGTCCACAAAAAATACACATAAACAGTGTCGACACAATATATTCACTAAAGAGAGAAGAAAGGCAAGCTGAGTGTTCTAGCAAATCTGAAGAAGATTTTAGAAGAAAAGGTACAAATCCAAAGTTTATTTTAAAAAGAAAACCTAAGGACTTTGTAACTTTTCAGATTTGCATATCTTTAAAAATGGAATATGCTAGACATGTGTTTTGCAACTCCTTTTACAGAGTATAATATGAAGAGAAGATAATATTTAGAATTTCAAAAGCATGACAATTTTAAATGTGTGCTAGAGGGATACCCTGCTCCGTGGATACCTACACTTTGGGTAGTATAGAAGCCTGTGTGGCTGACCTGTTTCCTACAACTGCACATTATATCTCCATCTTTTAATGGTCGGTATTTTTTTTTTTTTTGTCAAGTTTTCTTTTATGCATTGTGCTTTTGATATCATGTCTAAGAAACCTTTGCTGATTCCAAGGCCAAAGATTTTTATTATTTTTTTTTTATTGTAGTAATGTATATAGACAACAAATAGTCTCCCATTTTAACCACTTTTTTTTTTTTTTCTTTTTCTTTACATGGGCAGGCACCAGGAATCGAACCCGGGCCCTCGGGCACAGCAGGCAAGCGTTCTTACCTGCTGAGCCACCGTGGCCCCCATTTTAACCACTTTTAAGTGTACCATTCGGTGATATTAATTACATTCAAAATATCGTGCTGCCCACAACACTGTGAATGTAATTCACACCACTGAATTGCATATTTGAATGTAGTTGAAAGGGAAAATTTTAGGTTGCACATATGTTACCAGAATAATTTCTTGTTTGGGGGAGGGGGGGAACTCAGTGTGCTACCATCACCAACATCCATTACCCCAACTTTTCTACCACCCCACACGGAAACTCTGCACTCATTAAGCAGTAACTCTGCCTATGCGCTTCCTCCCTTACCCTTGGGAACTTTTTTAAAAACCTTATTTATATAGATGTTCCCGACCTTCCTCCCCACTTGCAGACTGATGGTTTGTTTTCCTCACATAGCAACAGTGAGCCCGGCACGGGGTGCAGAGCAGACATCTCAAGGCAAGCTCTGCGACGCGGCCGCCTCGCAACTGTGGGACAGTCGCTTACCCTCGCGGCACCAGGTACCACAAGGGTAAAATGGGAACCACCACCCTGTCCTATGCACCAGTCAGCATTGTGTGAAGACCAGAAACGTTCTGAAAATTGTAGTCCCACAAGAATCTAAAGGATTATTCTTAAAAACTAAACACAAGACCAGCATTCTTATTTCAAACTCATCCTCGTAGTAACTTTAGCTTATGGCTCTCCTTTCTTTGCTTCTTAAGCCAAGCATCTGGCATAACCTTTCCTGACTTCCACTTGGTACAGAACAAGAGTACAGGGTGTGGTTCCCTGTGTGGGCAGCTCCACACCCCCAAGGGAAGATTAGCGCCCTTCTCGGACTACACTGCCCAGTGGCTGGGAAAGAAGTTTTTCCGAGAGCATGCAGCCTAACCAGAGGCCTGGATTTGCACACTGTCAGTGTCACTCACTAGTCTGTGGACTTTGATTAAGATAGTTTAGGTGTCTAAGCTACAATTTCCTCAACAGAAAATTGAAAATGATATTACTTTCTTCCAAGTGTTATTGTGCATACTAAACTAGATACATAAAATACAGCATGTATATAGCATATTTTAGCACAGTGCCTGGCAGATGATATTCAGCAAATGTCAGGTGTAATTGTGTAATCATGATATTTTAATATTAAAGTACTTTAATATTTATTATAATATATTGTATAATTGTATATCATGATATATAGTATATATAATATATGTAACTATTATTATTTCTTTTACTGTTGATTTTATTATTGAACATTTTTTTCTCAACCTTTCTGGTGGCAAATGTTATTGTACAAGTATGCAAGGAACATGTGATTAAGCAGAGACTTTCTATACTTGGCAATATCTTGGGTTGTTCCCTTTGAACTGCCAGGTGCCCATAATAGAATAATACACATTAAGTTGCTGTTGAAACATTTTAAAATGTATTCTTTTGATGAATGGTTTAAGTCTCTGCATTAAAGTACACACTTTGCTCTAAACATATTTGTTTTGTACACAATATACATCAGTGGGCCTAGAAAATCCTTCATGAGCATAAGATCCTTAGCACTAAATAAAACTGTGGCGCACACCTGAATATTCATTCAAGAAGAGCATCATTTCAAGTGCTGGGGACACAGCAGAAAACAAAAACAGAATTTTGCCATCATGATGTTCAGACACTACCAAGGGAGATATTAAACAAATCATATAGATACTTGTAGAAGGTCAGATTGTGATCATTGCTATGAGGAAGAAAATCAGGCCGGTCAGGAAGGGAGACCGGGGCACTTAGAAAGGGCATCAGAGGTCAGGGAGGTCAAGGAAGGCTATGTGAAGAGTGGTCTGATGGAAGGGAAGGAAATTTCCCTGCCAGTATATGAGGATTTGTTTTTTGGACATAGATAACAGGAGTACAAAAGCCCTGAGGCAGGTGTGCATTGAACCAGCAAGGAGGCTGGTGTAGCAACAGCAGAATAAGCAAAGGGGAGAGTGGTAAGGAATGAAACACAGAGATTGACAAGTGGCACTGTATAGGTCTCAATAGTTTGGATTTTACTCTAAATAGGAAGCTAAGCCATAGGAGAGTTTTGAGTAGGGGAGTTTCAGATTCTGATTAGCATTATAAATGACTAACTCCTACTACTCTATGGAGACTAAAATCCAGAGACAACAGACTGGAAGTAGGGCAGGCCAGGTGGTAAGCTCTTGCCAGAAGTCTAGGTGGGAAAACAGGACACCTTAAACCAGGGCAGTGTGAGTGGCGGTGACAGGAAGTGGTGGGGCTACGCTACATTTCAAAGACAGAGCTAAAAGACGTGCTAACGGCTTGGATGTGTGACGCAGGAAAAAGAGAACCAGGAACAACCCTAAGATAAATGATCTGAGTAAAAACGTTGGTGCCATATACTGGAATGGGGATTACTGCGAAGGGTGAAAATTCATGAATTCAGTTTTGGACACGTGTTTGAAAAGCCTGTGGGACATTACTGGGTGATGTTGAGTAGGTAATTCAGGGGCCTGAAATATAAATTTGTAATTATTTAAATAGTCCATATAATTTTTTCCATATAACTTTATTTTGAGAATTTTTCTTTTAAAAATATTTTCCATGAAATAATTTGACAAAAATAATAATACATTAATAGGATGTTTTATTAGCTTTCAAAGCACGTTTACATAAATGATTGAAAGCCGGCCAACAAATCTTGAATTCTTATCATTACATCCATTTTACAAGTACAAAAAGTTGTAATTCTATTTAAACAAATTAGTTAAGTTCAAGGAGTTTTCCAAGACCTGATCTAGAGATTTTCTATTATGGTGTTTCAATGCCTCTAGGGGTGTCTCTTCTGGGTAAGGACATTTATTTCTGCAGGGATGCAAAAATAGGAAGGAAAGGGTAGAAAATCTTTTCTAGAGATACTATAGAGAAGCTTAAAGGTTTTTACATTACACTATCAGTTCGCAATTGATTTGTTTTACTTTACCTCACTCTGAGTCAGAACCTTGTTGTTCTGCAACCTGCCAACCAAAGTGAGCTGTTTTTCCCAAAGAAACTAGGAAACAGGGTTTTGGCTTCAATGAGACACCAGTGAAGAAGCCAAGTACATTGGATCCAAGGTAAGAATGGAAATTCAAAAGGAAAATGGAATGTTAAGCAGTAAAGAAAATAAGAGAGAAAGCACAAAGAAAAGTGGCACCGACCACATAAGGCAAAATTCTCTTTTGGGTAGCCACATTTCCCTATTTTTATTTGCTTAGTTGTTTTCATGAAAAATAAAATCAACGACTTAGGGACTTTAAAGTGGACTGAGAAAGATATAATAGGAAAGAGAAAGTGCTAGAAAAGATAAGGTCTGAAAGTTACTTTTGTGTATCAGTGGAGCTATCATAATACAAACTCTGGTATTTTTTTCCTGATATGAAAAATAATGTTATTAATTCAATATTTCTTTCTTGCTGCCCAATTTTAATGTAATTAAAACATAAATATTTTAAAAACACTGTTAGTATTCTGCAAAGACAACTGCTTAATATAGCTTCAAAAACATATTTAAATGAAATTTTGATCAACCATTAGGGGAACAGAACTTTGGAGAGACCATTTAAGATACTGAATTAAACTAACCTGTGGAAAATTGGCTTGGAACCTGGGCTCTTCCATGCAAATCTTCACAAATGTACCCCGTGGAAGCGATTCTGCTTTTGAAAATTCTCCAGGGACAGATCCGTGAAAGTGCTCTGAGAGATACTCTACTGAGGAAATATTCTGGTAGCGAGTCCAGTTAAGATTGATGCAGCCAGGAGGGTGAGTGTCTAAGTTAGTTTGATACTTCAGTAGCCCTCTAAAATTAAATAGGAAAAAAAAGAATCATGGGGGATGAAAAGAAGATTGAAATGAAGGGACACAGTAAAAAATAAAAGAATGTGTTTCTCTTGCTGGTTTTATACATCGTTTATCTGAAAATTATTCTTTAGGCATCTTATTTAGTAGAATTAAGAAATCTGAAATTTTTTAACAACTACTTTTACCAAAGACTAAACCAAAACTTTTGACCCCTGAAACAAATGCACAGAAGAGAAGAAAAAGTGCAATCTTTCCAAATATTCTTAAACTTGACAGCCATTACTTCAGATCTGTTAGGCATTCGTACAATCACATACAAGTTTTCAGTTCAACAAACACTAGAATGATGAGTAGCTTTCCTGTTCCTTCAAACCAAAATGGAAAAGGACAGGGATCATATTTGATTTGAGTAAGATCAGATAAACCAGAACTTACTGATTTAAACAAAGAAATCTTAAAATATAGAACATCAAGAAGTAGAAGTTTGGCTTCCCTATGGTCTGAAAATTTACACACAGCAATCAGGTCCTAAGCCTGTTACTTTTCCATTTCTCCATAAACAGTCTCAAAATAACGAAATCAGACAAGACAGCCTAAAACAGCAAAACCTTATTTTTATTCTGCCTGACTCTTGTTTTGTGCCATTCTAAGATAAAGCACTCAACTTTCTGCATCCTTTATTTTCTACCAATAAAGGGTTAAGGAAGATGTGCCTCATGGGGATGAGTGCATCAAATGATAGATGGTGCATAACATCAAAAAGATAATTGCTTCCTAAGCAAATGTTGAAGAAAAAGAAAGTGTATTAAAGGCATTGAAAATTTTGTCATGTGTTTTATTCTTATTTTAAAGCACATAAAAATTGTTTCCAAAATAACTTTCCCTGGTTGGCAAAGGGTGTGTTATTTAAAAATTATCCTTCATGATCTTAAATAATTAAAGTAGCTTAAGAAGTATATTTTTAAGTGTGTTATAGCTATAATGATAGCGTAAAGATAATGTTTAAAAGTAACAAAAAACTAAAAGATGAACGATATTCAATATATCCAGTATAGGAAAGTTAAGAAAGCAATGGCCAAGGCAGTTTTGGTAGAATACATCATCTATTCAATCTGATCAATCTGCTCTTTTCTCCTATGCTTATGTTCAGTTCCCTTTCTTTCTTCTATTTTACTTCCTTCAAAAAGGTCATCATAAAGTCATCAGTGAGTCCAGAGGGCATGCCGGGGCATTTAAGTATTGGGCAACAACATTATGCAACATTCATGGGAGGCTCTCATTGACCACTGAAGACTAATGACTGATAGGTATGTAGGTCAAAAATCTCAGAAATTTATTCTTCCAGCCATTGGTTTTGCACAAACATTGGTATAACACACTTAGCACTCTACCAGGTGGTGGTACTCTAGAGTTCAAAGAGGAATGAAATCTGGTCCCTACCCTCCAGAAACTTAAAATCTCGTTTGGAAGATAGCATGGGAAAACTGAACATAAGCCAAACCACAAGTAATAACTGAAATAGAGTATCTCATTGTAATAACTTAGTAGTACTTAGACAAGCCCAGCAGAGAGGACTTTATACATATTTCTCAAGACCCTCACAACAAATTGCATGAGGTAAGAATTATTATTCCACTTAACAAATGAAGAAACTGAGATTTATAAAGTTTAAATAACATGACTAAAGTCACACTGCTGAAAAAGTACCGAGTCAAGATTTGAACACTTCAGCTCTCACTATACAGCTACATTAGTTCATTGGATCCTCAGAGCAAGGTTGTGAAAATAATAGAGAAAGGAGAAGATTATTTATCAAGAAAGCATCATATCAGGATATTTTAAAATATCTATTTCTCATTTAAACTTCAAAACAAATAATAATAGAAGATATGTGTTTTCATTTCCATTACACAGATGAGAAGCCTAAGGCTTTTTGCTTATTAGGGAAGAGATTATCTCAAGAGTAGTCAAAGTGTGGAATTTAGAAACCTGAGCTCCCTTATTCTAAAACTCTATAACATGCAAATCAAATAAGTTGGTTAAAGAAATTGATATTATCAAAAGGGTTCAAAATGAATAAAGGCCTGGAAATAAGGTCAGATTGAGGGTGTGCATGTGAGTGTGTGTGTATGTGTGTGTGTGTGTGTGTTGGAAGGGAGTTGCTAACAATGAAGGGTCCTAACATCAAGCAAAGAAATGTAATTTATTCCTTCTCTAATGTCATACAGCATGCAGGTGAACATAACCCTTCCATGTTGATGGTCTTTAGATTGCTAAATGTCACTATCATATTGTTCACCTCTTCAGGCCAACCCAAATAAACACTGTTGCACATAAAGTGGCACATAATAATTGAAAAAGCCTTTTGAGAGTTTTTTGTTATTTCATACTGCTCTCATGCTAAATGGCAAATGGTACTCTGTCTTAAAACTTCATTAAAATCTTCTTTACATGGTCTTAGATTATACTTGTTGTCATTAAAGAAACATAGGTAAGAGAAAAAAGTTTAAAGACAGACGATAGCAAACTAAAATTGTCATTCATAAAAAAAATCAAGTGTGGAATCTCACGTTAGATATAATTAGGTGGTGAAGATAATGCAAAGCTCTTGAGGAAGGACACTGGAAGGTTTTAACTTAGCACTGAAGGAACATTGGTTTAAACTTCAATACAAGTTCATAATAAAATATATTTTTAAATATATTATAAATATATATTATATATTTTAAAATATTATAAAAATGTATTTACTGCACTCATGTGACTATTGTGAACCTAAAATGTGGCTAATGCAGGTGAAGAACAGAATTTTTATTTTTATTTCATTTTAATTAATTTAAATTAGCCACCACACAGATCTAATGGGTATAATCAGACAAGAAAGCAATAAAAACAAAGACGCAAAATAAGAAAATGCTTTATGGATGTACAATGACCTCTATGAAGAAGTGATGAATTTTCACTAGGTAATTGTAGAAAGGGCTTCATGAAGAAGGAGGCAATGAAGGATATGGAGAGTCCAAAAATTAGAGAATAGGTTGAATGGCTTTCCAAGAGGAGGGAACAGGCTGAACAAAAGGCATGTGGCTTCTTCCTAGATTAGTCAAAGGGACCATGTTTTACGTATTTATATATCCCTTCATGCATCCATACTCACTGGCAAACCCCACCAACCGTCCAGTAATTTTCCTGCACAGAATAATCTCCAGCATATTTTTAGTGAACTGATTTTGAAAGAAAACAACGCTCACATAATTTGTTTTAGCGTAGCAAGTCCATCTGAGAGTCAACAGAACAACTTGACATATTGTTATATCTCTCATCATTAAGTGATAAATAATTTGGAAGTGAAAAACAGGAAAGAAGAAAGATGTTAGTGAATGGCAAACAGAGACTCCTGTCAAGTTATGTCAATGATACTGGGAGGATGCCCAGAGGCTATGTGGGAGTACGGAATGTTTATTACGATTTTTTTAGTTATATTGCATCATGTCCTAAAGAAGAAATTTTGAAGTATCTGTGGAATGTCTAGCATTCCCCTACCATGAGAAACACAGTATTCTATGATGTCTCAAATTGCATGGCTGTGCATACTATTATGTTCACATTCATAAGGATCTTAGGATGTGCATTCAACAGTGTTTCAGAAATATAGGTTTCTTTCCTCTTTTCCTTTTTTCCTCAAGAGGCATTATAGTCATAACATCATTTTAAGAAAATTACCTGGCTGTAACAAAGTCAGAAAATGATACAGCACAGAACTAAATCCTACAAGGTCACAACACACAAATCATAAAAATGTATCTATGGCAAAGTTAAATTTACAAAATACCACACCTGCTGGAAGACAATCACAAAATCATCCCTATTATAACTTCATGTTAAAAATCTCTACCAAATGCAGTGTGATCTTTACATTTGCAGTGATTTTAATCCTTATTTAAAGAGAAGAAAAAACATTCATCTCCTATGAAGAACAAACTTTTCCCTGGTATTCTGTAATACACACACACAAATCGTTTCTTTTCTTTATAGAAAAATATAGCACTTGTTTCTAACAACTCTTTTTACTTTGCTACCAAAAAAAAAAACAGAGCTCAATTCAAGAAAATAAACACAAATTTTACATTTCCAAATCCATTGGCATACTTTAGCTTCCATGGAATCTACTAGAATGTGCACCTCCTAGTCAAGGATTTGTCCTATCAACTATTTTTTCAGTGCCTATAATATTTAGCAAGTTTTCAATGAATGTTCATTGATTGAATAAGTAGATGACTTTTGAAGTGTCTGAATAATTTTTGTGTTGTTGTTAAAACACATGATCGAGGAGATCTCTGGTTTTAACAGAGTTGATTTTGAACTTATGTTCTACCTGCAAAAAACATCTAGAATTTAGCAAGTGGCATTCAGTAAAATGAATCATGTAAGTACATTACCCTTGCAGGAGGGTAGCACTAAGTCAGTCTGCACCTTGCATCACCCATTTCACTCAGCACTGTCCTGACCCTGAGCCAACCCTCACCTAAGCAGGAGAGTTATCAAGGAGCATTTGGAAGAATAGTGTTTTCATGAGCGAGGGATCCTGTATGCTGGACATCTGGGTACTCACCAAACCATAGCTTTTCCTCCATCCTCACCTTCTTTGCCTCTGCGGTCTTGCCTGAGTGCTTACTTCTGATTCCTAAATGTAGTCTTATCCTGCAGATTGACAGGAACAAAAGTATGCCTCACTCTTGCTGGTGGCCTTGCCCAAGGTACAATACTAAGTGGCACAGAGAGGACGTACATTGTGGGCATGTGATCTAAACAGCTGTGAAGTGCTGAGAAAGGTGCTGGAATTGGTTCAAGGCTCTGTTGTCAGTGTTTTGAAATACATAATCATTTTTTATCAAGTATCTCATTCATTTTCATTTTTGCATTGGATCCCGCAAATTATGTGGTTGGTTCTCGCCCCAGACATTTACTCAGCTGCCAAAACCGAAACCCAGGGGTCTAAAAACTTAGGATCAAGATTCATGCCTTCCCTAAGGGTATGAAGTAAAATAGTTCATTTCTGCTGATTTTCCTCAGCTGAAAAAGAGAGCAGAGAGCCTATTACTCCATACTTCACAAGCATATATAGGAAAGGGCTTTGCTTCTTGGGAAGGAAAACACATGTAAGCTATCCATTATTAGTCCATCCTCAGCATTCAATCTTGACTAAAATGGTAGTGGGGGGAAAGAATTATTTCATGTTTCAGAAAAACAACTAACGTACTGAAAATATTTCTTAAAATAAATGCAGATTTGTTCTTTCTTCCTCCCTACAGCTTTCTCACTCTGCACCTCCAACGAGAACCACTTACTCGTATAAATGAGGTCCCAAGAGAAAAATTAAGATTAAAAATTACATGAAAAATCCCTTGGTCTGAAGCTCACTATTTCTATTCCCAAAACAGAGAAAAAAGTAAACTCACAGGAAGATTAAAAACCTTTTAATGCATGTGGCTTATAGCATAAATGAATTTAGGTATATGAAAATACTCTTTGATTCAAATAATTTTGAGCCATAGAAGCGCACAAAAACTCCGAACAAAAATATGTCAGTCTATAATGCAATCAAAATAGCCATATTTGAAAGCTGATTTATCTAGCATAGGAACCAATATACTATTGCCATAATAACTTATTACCTAGACAATACTAAACATAAAAGACAATGCCAAAACTGGAAATCTAAGTTATATTTAAGCAAATACACAGATTATTCTTTACTGTTATCTACAATGCTTGATAATTGGGGAAAATTGGTAGGACCTAGAAGGGTAACACATTTCTATATAAAAGTTAATCCTTTTCAGTTTAATCAAATAACTACTAAGTGATGACATATGATAGGGGTTCATGACTAAAGATGGTCAAGAACAATTCCTGTCCTCATAAAGACTACAATTTACCCAGGATTTGGCACTCTGCTTTAATTTCTTTTTCTCCTTCACGTTGGGACTCACAGATACATAATGGAGGAGGGAAGAAAAAGACTGGACCTTTAAGCAATTCAACTACAACTTCAATTATAACCTCCGGCATTCTCCTTACTAATTTTTATACAATGTATAATATTTTACAATTCAGGACAGATGGTGTTTATGTTAATATCACTTCCTCCTGGACAATTTCAAGGGATATATATGTTGATTATTTCTTTTTTTCTTTTTTTTCTCTGTCTCTATGTAATTTTAATCCTTCTCCTAACCTGTGTTGTCAGCAGTGGCAGGTGCCACTCAGAGACTTGGAACAAACTTAAAAAGGTGTGGACAGCCCTGTTGGCAGAAATTAAGAGTGTTTAGGAATGCTTCACTCATAAATTCCTCTTACAAAGTGAAAGAGAAAGAAATAAATGAAAATCCTCCAGGTCTCTGATGTAGAGATTCTAGAGTAGAGTTATATTTGTCATGAGGCAAAATTTATTTCCATAATTAACTACATTGGCCAAGATATTAGCAAGTTATCTGATAAAATGGAGAGATTATATAGGTAATAAAAAACAAAATGTATATTTACTGTTTCTTGTTCATGCATGTTAGCTAATCTTTCCCTTCTAACAGGTCTGTGAGATATAATTATATCTTCTATCATTCTATAGATATGGAATTTCCATAGAAACTGATTTCCTCAAGATTACAATACTTGTACTCTTCTAACAACCAATCCTATTTCCTCTCTACCACAATCTGGGACTTAGGGCAGTTTGTTTTTACTATATTTAAGGTCAAAATAGCAAATATGTATCGAAAAGCAAAACTAAGTTAAACAATAAAACAGCATGGTTACTTAGGCCTGGCCAGCTTTATCTATCTATTCATCTACCTACCTACCTATTTACATACCTACATACCTAGGAATTCTGTGATCAAAGTCATCCTTCACAATTGCCTACAAACTCAATAGGTCATCTAACATTTAGAGACACTTGTAGCAAAATTTTATTTAAAAGCACTGCTTTTTGAAACCTGTACAGTTAGGGTATTTTTTTCTACCTAGTGAATATTGTCTTTTCCCTCCTACTTTCTTTGTTCTGATCTGACCTAATCTCTTTACAAATACACACTGTGGCAATAAGAACATCGATAGCAGTATCTCTTTCTCTTTCACTATATTTTCATTGGCTCCAGTCTAGAACCTAGCTTCTTTCATTTCTATTTTCAAGTTTTGTGAAAAGAATTTTGGAAGTTAAAATATCAATATAATTTTATTATTAGATTTATTATTAAGTTATTGCATTTATTATTATATTATTTATATACCAAGGTAATGCATTTTAAAAAACAGTTATACAGCAGTACTAAAAAGAAGGCATTTTCTTCTGAGCCAATTTTCTAGGAGCACTAGATTTTACCTTCAAAACCTTGGAATCTATGTAACTTGTAACAAAATTGAATTTCATATTTAAAACATGCACACATATATACTCACCATTCACCAACTTATACAGAGAAATTGAAAAGATATCCTAGATTTACCCATGACATGAAGATACTTCATTAATAGGCAAGGGCACCTTCCAAACCATGTATAAATAATTCAAGGAAAGGGTAAGGATGAAACATCTAGACTCTAACCCATCATAGGGTTCAATGCCAACCCTAGCAGGTACTAACTGGGTGGCTTTGTGCAGTCATCTGTCTCATTAGCCTCGTTTCCCCATCTGTAAAACGGGGTAATAACAGTTCTTACCTCATTGTGCTATATTAAAAAAAAAACTAATATGTCTATACACATACGTACACATATGTACATGTATATATGTAAAGTGCTAAAACAAAACCCAAAACCTGTCATAAATCTTGGTAATTACTACGAATAGTATCATTTTTATGCTCTAACATGGTCACATATTTGATAAATGGATCATCATATTTGTCAGCTAAGTTCTCCCATCAGCTTTCATGTGAGAATAAAACTGCATGGGGGATAACTTTCGATAAAACTTAAGCAGGAGATACAAAATTCATAAATGTGATCTTATAGTTCACATGGTAAAAAGTTTGCTTTAAGAGGCTTTGGTTTAGTAATTTTTAACTTCTTTTGGACCACATATACCTTCACGAATCCATGAAAGTTGAAATACCCTTTCTTGTACAAAATGCACATATGTGCTCCTAAATAAATAGATGTATACGTGTGTGTGTTGTGTGTGTATACGTTTGTTAGTATGCATGTATGTTTATATGTATGTATAAATGTGCATACATATATACTTAGGTAAATATAATATGTGTATATGTGTGTGTCTGTTAGCATTTCAGGAAGTTCACAGATCCCCTGAATGAAACATTCCTAGGGAGTAGGTTTCCAAATTAAGAACTCCTACTCTATGAAAGAGAGGAGTTCTGTTGTAAGAATAATGGACAACAAACTGATAACAATGCCAAACTCATCAAAAATTAGGCATCTAGGAAATATTCAGAACAGGCAATCAAAAGGTTTAGCCACAATCATGAACAGCCAACTATAATCTCTAAATTGGGTTAAAGCTAGCAAATCAATAGTATTTATTATTTTAAGGCTCTGGTGCCCAAATACCCATGTAGAGTCCCCATCAGAGGTAAGGACACTGTGATTCTAGCTCACAGTGCATCAGCTTCCATATGTCAAGACTTAAAAGCAGTGCATCAGCTTCCATATGTCAAGATTTACAGCCACAGCTTAATTATTAATAGTATCCCCTTTCATTCTCAAAAATGCACAATTCAGACAACAGATAATATTGTCACTGCAAATTTAGAGGCAAGGAAAGGAAAACTGAAAAGAAAGTAAAAGAGAAAATCAAATTCTTCCACCTCAGTGCTGCAATAGAATTAGCTTAACACACATCCTCCAGGTCTTCCTTTTCCTGAGCTCCACCCAAAATCTCATTTAAATATCTAAGAAGAGAACGTGTCTCTTTTCAACAGGAAGACCCAGCCTCTCCAACTGCCCCATCAGTACGGAGGAATAGAGTGAAGGCACCTTCTAAAAACAAAAGATACTTGGGAATCAGCAATTTTTAACACTTTAATTATATTGCATAAATACCTCCATCCCCTAATACTATATACCTAATTTCCTCCTCCTGGGCACAATGGAGGGAGGATGCTTTCAAGTCAATATGCCTAACCTCACAAATATTTTTCTAACCCTGGTTAACCTCTTGAGCCTAAACTCCTAAGAAGCTGGCCATATCTCTGGTTCATTAATTCCATTGTTGACAAAGGCTGTCTACTCTGTTCCCCTGGTTTAAATAATAAGTTTAGAAACAGACATTATAAAACCACTCATTTCATATTCCCTAGAAAAGATGATTCAAGTAGAATATAAATCATGCTCTATGATGAACTTGCCAGAAGAGTAGTCCAAAAACGGCAGAGAACTTTGCTTAAGGGAATAATTCAGCTATCCCTTAATAAATAAAATACAATCAGAGAAGCCCAGCAAAGCTGGCATAAGAAATTATTTACACTATTATTTGTGTTCCCATTGCAATTCATACATTTGAGTAAGACTTTCCCTGCTAACTTTTCTAGAACCATGACATAATTTCCTACTCATTTAAGTGGAAAAAAATTTAATCACCACCCACGCAATACTCCCAACCTAAAACCAGTGGGAATGTTGACTAAGGTAAGACTGCAGAGAATAAGGTGCCAGATCTCATTTAGAAAACATTCCCTCCATCTGCCTTTCAAAGGAGCAGGGTTAGGCTCTTACATTGGCGCTCCTTGACACTTATAATTGCTTTTTATCTGTAAACGAAAATAGCAGTATGTTTGTCCTCCTGAAGACTTCTTCAAATAAAAATAATTAAGAAAAGTCCAGTAACACATCTGGAAAGGAAACAGTTTTGACTCTTTGAAAATGTTTTCTGAATTGTAATGTATGTAAGATAGTGCACAAATAGCACCTTCTAAGAAGGCATGGTAAAAAATCAGATAGGAAAATTCCTCAGAAGTCTTGTATTGTAAGCCCTAAGATAAAACTTTATTGCCAAAAATCAACAGAATTTTAGAGATTTTACAATGTTACAAAAATGTTGTCTTTAAGGAATATTCTTTTGATTTGCTAAGCAGTTATCATTACATGTTCATGAAATTACTTTTCCAATAGGAAAATATGGACTTTTCAAAAGTGCTGTCATAAAAAAACAAACAAAAAATGATTCTTCAAACAGCTACATATGTTCTTTACCCAGCTATTCATATTGGTAGTAGTATAATTTTTCCTGCTAACATTTACCGATTATTTCTTCATTCTGCATACTTTGCTACATTCATTTATTTAAATCTGAGGCAACCCCATGATGTGGGTGACTTTATTAATCCCATTTAATAGATAATAAAAAAAAGATGAAATTATCTGTCAGTGTCACACAACTATGAACTTATATAGCTCTTAACCACCATGTTATAGTGACACTTTTGGGAAGAAAAAAAATAGTTTTAAAGATCCATTTAAACTGATGCAATGTCCTTTGAGACTGATTGCTTTTATGTATATATCTTATTTAAAGAGAAGGAGGAGTATAACAGAGAAGATATGATTTAACAAGTGAGCATGACTGCTAAATCATATTTATATTTCTGTTGGTCTCCAGTATCTTGGAGCAGCTAGAAGAAAAAACGAAAAATCATGGAACTGTAACCCATACCAAACTTGAAAATCTGCTCTATAACTACTTGTTAAAATGTATTTGGAAATTTATTGCTTTTTTGGTGTATATGTTATATTTCAAAATAATAAAAAAACATTTCAAAAGACCCATTTAAACATTGAAAAGAAAAATCTAAGCTTAGTGTATATAAAGTGTAGTTTTTAAAGAGACCATACAATAGATTTGCCTATAAATGATTTAAAAATCTGTAATATAGGTAACAAGAATGAAAGCAAGTTAAGCTATGGGCATGGATAATCATGGAACAAGATAACTGGATCCTAAATAATATTGACTGCAATATTTGAAGTGAGGAAAGTGAGACTTCTCCTCTTCCAATGTCACATAATACTACCCTGAGAGTAGTGCATCTAGTTTGGGGCCCACACTACTACAAAGATACATAGAGAAGCTGTGCCAAACTGGAGGCAGTACAACATAGTACTTAGGAGAAGGTGGACTTGAATCAGCCAACCTAGGTTCAACCCCAAGCTCTTCTATTTATTAGTTGTAAGCCTCAGCCAGTTACTTCACATCTGACTGCCTTGTTCCCTCACCTATAAAATGGAAATAATAACAACAACAATAATATTATTACAAGCAATAATATCTATAGGGATATTGGGATGATTTAATGAGATAAAGCCAAAAAAGAAAGAATTCTGTGAGACTCAGAGCTTCCCTCAAACAGAATGGGCTTCTTGAGAATTGGACTTCCACTTGTAAACATATGGTAGATGAGACTAAAAGAGCCTTGGTCAAGACCTAGTTTAAGGTTTCTTCCAAGTTTAAGACTCTATGAAAAAAATTTAGGGACCTTTGAAAATCATATGAAGCAACTGTTCCTCTTCCTGTAAAAGTCTGCTTAGGTTGAGAAATGATTCAACAATTTCTGATCACCTGATAAAGTCTAAAAAGTTTCTAAATTTTCCAGTCCACGTTGATCCTTTAAATCTTTGAATTACCAGAATTCTTGTTAATATAGTATTTTTACATTTAAAAAATATATAGTCCAGTAATTTTCTTTAATGCTTTTAGTTGATTAATTTTTAAATTACAAACCAATTATCAATGCTAGAGACCTGGCACACCCATAGTATTCTAATGCCCTTCTATAAGTTAGAGTACTTAGCACATTGGTGGGTGCAGGAGTAAATGTCCAGCAAATAGTGATTTTTTTTGTTCAAATGTAGAGCATAACATGTGACAGAAATATCAAAATTACTCCAAAAAATTTGTCTTGAATAATTTCAATTGATACTTATAGACAAAAAGCTTGGAGAATGAAATAGTTTAGGTGGATATTTCAGAAGTAAAGATATGCTCAACTTCCCAACATTGCCACGAAAGAGAATAACTTAAATAGACTCATTTACAGATAGATCCTTTATAAATAAAAAAGAAAAATTCCAATTTTGAAAGAACTGGAAAATTTGTCATTAGTTTTTTTTTCCCCAGACTGGAAATGTGGCTTTATTTGAAACTAAATTTCACAGAAAGAACTGTACATTATATAGAATGCCTAAGATATTGTATTACAAGAAATTCATTTTACTATTAGACTAGTTCTTCATTTATACCACTGACATATAAACAACTATTAATTAGGTTGGAATAATAGATTAAGTATGCATAATTCCCCCTATAGATGCTTTTTGTCAATTCTTCATACAAACTAATGTTACCTTTCCTTTATGACCTTTCTTCACAAAAGTAAAACCAAAATTTAAATATGTCCTCCCCTTACTTGAAAAAAAATGGGGAAGGAACTGTCAATATAATCCTTTTTAAATGAAGAAGTCTGTTTGAACTCTTGAACTCTACAAAAAATGGTTCTACTTTGAATTACAAAGAAAAGTTTTTCCCGTTTTAATTTAGTAAAATGTGGAAGCAAAAGAATACATAATGAATTACATTATCAAGTCATTGCATTTTTTATATCTCATCTGTTCTATACATATGGACCACAATTCCAGATGAGCCAAGATTTTAATATTTAAAAACAAAACTTTAGATCAAAATCTCAGAAGTGAAGAGTCTATGAAAACATAAAACTTGGTAGTAAAAAACTGTGAGTTTTTGAGTCCAGGATCCACTTTCTATGTAAACTACAGAAGATACTTAGTTTCTCCAAACCTTGGACTTCCCAATCTGCACAGTGGGTTTAACAATATTACTATTCTTATAAAAAGTTGTTGCATTTAATGTGATAAACTATGTAAATCATTTTGAATGATAGTTGGTATATAGTAAATGCTCTGTAATTGTTTGAAATTATTATCATTATTATCTGTTTAGCATAGGATACTTTACACCATGCTTTGAGCACGCAGACAAACAGGTTTCTTTTCTTGGTGCCCTAATACTTCACAGAATGTATTATCTCCATGTATTAGTCAGGGTTCTCTAGAGAAATAGCTCCAACAGAGGATCTCTGTAAATATGAGATTTATGAAAATGTCTCACACAACTGTGGGTATGCAAGAGTCCAAAATCGATAGGGCAAGCCATGAGGCTGACAGCTCCAATGAAGTGTCTCAACAA
Source organism: Myrmecophaga tridactyla (assembly GCA_004026745.1). Lineage (NCBI taxonomy): Eukaryota > Metazoa > Chordata > Mammalia > Pilosa > Myrmecophagidae > Myrmecophaga > Myrmecophaga tridactyla. The sequence goes on from PVIY010000569.1 coordinate 79,044, forward strand.
ACTCCACAGAAGAGGTTGACTGGCTGAAGAAGTAGTGAAAATTTTCCTCCTGTCAAGGTTTTTAACTGATTGGATCAAATCCAACTGACTGGATTCTCTCATTTGTGGAAGACACACCCTTTGTTGATCATAGGTATAATCAGCCACAGATGCAATTAATTGACTGTTGATTTAATAAACTAGCCTTCTGGTTTACCAACCAGCCATGAAATATCCTTGCAGTAATGGTTAGGCAAATCTTTGTCTGACCAGACAACTCGGCACCATCGCCTGGCCAGGTTGACACCTGAACCTAACCATCACACCCCATTAAGGGAAATGAATAGAATTGGGAATGTCCATTGACCATGGCCTTCATTGTGTGGTAAGAATGATTAGGTGGATATCAGAGTTGTAATGTGTGACCATGTTCTGATGCTCTACAGTTGTATATTCTAGAATCATGGCCTAGAACAAAGCTTACCAGGACATATGGATCAGAGACATTTAATACTGCTGTCTACACCAGTGGTATGCAAAATCAGGGGAAAATAATGTTGGGCATGTGTCCTGAAATGAATATTAGTAGATGTATATGTACTACTATTCTGATGGATAATGTACATTATAAAACATTCTGAAGAAAGGATTAACATTATATCTCAACCATTCTCCAAATACTGTTTATCTGGACATATTTTGGGTTAAAATAATTGAGAACGTCAATTGTGTTACTAGGCGACATTGTTCATTATCAGTTAAATGCACCTGGACCAGGAGGACTATCTCTATAATGAACTATAAAATCATCTTGGAAATCACAGGACTCAGCTTCCTGCATGCAGTGCATTCCTGTAACTGAGTGTCCCTTGAGAGACCCTGGACTGTTATCAAGATACTGGTTCCTATGAAATAGGAGGTTTACTGAAGGAAAGGTAGCTCTTGCCCACCCAATATGGTATCCTCATCTTAAAACTGAATTGTTACATGGGAAAGAGGAGATAGAAAATGGTTTCTGAAAAACCATGGTGATTTCCCCTGAAGAAATACCTGACATCACCCTGCTGACATTCTATGTATCCTGTACCCTTCTGCTGAACCAAGTAAATCTGATGCCCAACAGTCTATTTTGTCATTTGTGTGTGACCATCAAGGCCAAGTCGCCAAGGTCTGCTGGTGGTGGTCATGCAGCATATACATATACAAAAATAGAAATTCTTAAAAGTGCTTAAAATTATTTATATAAACATATGTATAATTTTGTTCCTCTATCCCAATGGATTATTTTAAGCACCATACATTTGAGCTCACTACAGTAATTATTTGGGATACATATGGGTATCAGAATATTTTGGGTATATTCCTTGTAACAAGCCCAGGATACTTTTTTTCTTTGTGATTTTTTAGTTTTGTGACAGGTCCTTGTCTTTGATGAATGTAACTGTGGCTCTCTGCAATTTTTACTGCCTCTAGGTCTTTCTAAACTAAAAACACTTATAGCTCCATTGTTAGATATTCTGCAGTCCCAAGACAAGCAGTTTCTGAAAAAAATGCTAAAATATCTTTCTGAAGTTTTTCAATTCCTACTAACTCCATTTTGCAGCATGTCAGGATGTATCTGCAGGGGACTATAACAACTACAACATTGTGGGAGAATTAATACTAACTTTCAATTTTAACATACTTTTTATACTAGTTTCATTAAAAAAATTTCTATGCTAAAAATAGAATAAGGCTAATTTTTCCATCCTTGATACTATTCTCAATTCCAAGTCACCAAACTACCAAACTATTTTTACTACTTTCCATGAAAACTCTTGTAGACTTGTTTTTCATTACCTCATTTTTAGGCACACATAGTTTTAAAAAAAATTAAATATTTAAAAATACTTTTTCAATTTTTATTTGCCATGTTAATTGCAAGTATATTTGAAACTATATTAGAGTACTTTTGCCTAAAATCTCTTCAACTCAGTTAAACTCAGGAATGAGATACGGAATATTTTAGGAATCTTTAAAACTTACCCTGAAACATGCAACATCAGCAGCATGTAGAAGACAAAGAAGAGGTTATGAGTATACCAGAAGATGTCATAGTTAGAAACTCTGAAAGAACAAATAACTTAGTTTCAGTGCTACTTCAAATTCCAACTCACTAAAAGGCCTGTGCATCATTTCAAAAAATGTCACAATTTAAGAAAGTAAAAACATGAATTCATCTGTAGTTTATCTATTAACACTAAAGTATTAACATACTGTATAGGGAAAACTGACACAAATTAGGAGCAATATTTTTATCATTTTGCAGCCTCTTTGTATCTCAAGTAAAGATACATGAAAATGACTAAAATAAAAGGCTATTTATTTTGAAGTTATGGTATAAAGCTCAAGAACTGATAATACTCTGCTAAAATATTCTGGGGCTGTCTGTGCTGGTTTGAAACTATTATGTGCTTCCGAAAAGCCATGTTTTAATCCTGATCTAATCTTGTGTGGCCAGATCTATTGTTTAGGGTGGGAAACTTGGATTAGATTGTTTCCATGGAGATGTAACACACTCAAGGGTGGGTGTGGCCTTTGGTTAGATGGAGATGTGACTCTACCCATTCAAGGTGGGTCTTGATTAGTTTACTAGAGTTCTTTAAAAGGTGAAACATTTGAAGAAACCTCAGATGCAGACACTTGGAGAACAGTTGCATCAGAGCTGACAGAGACACGGATGTTTGGAGATGCCTGGAGTGCTATCAGAGAAAGCAGAGCCCAGCAGATGTCACGATGTGCCTTCCTAGGAAATGCTAACCAATCCAGAACCCAGAGCTGTGTCCAGGAGGAGTTAAGTAAAGCCCACGGACTCTTAGAGGAAACCACTGGAATCCAAAGCTGGAAACAAAGAACCAGAAACAAGCACCAGGAGATGTCAGACACATGCCTTCCCATGTGACAGACATCAGTCTTTCTTGAGTCAAAGTATCTTTTCCCGTATGCCTTATAGTTTGGACATTTTTCTGGCCTTAGAACTGTAAACTTGTAATAAATTATCTTTATAAAAGCCATTCCATTTCTGGTGTATTGCATTCTGGCAGCTTTAGCAAACTAATACACTGCCATTTTTATCAATATTCTCAATTTTCAGATGATTTCTAACAACAGATATTCTCTTCCTAATTCATATTTTTGGTAGAGTACAAAGGAGACACAAATGTGGAAAATTAAAATAAATGCACATTAAAGCTTTCTTTTCTTTTTCTCGATAGTGTTACTTAAGAATTACTAAGAACCTTGGTGTTCTCCTCCCTGGTGTTATCACCCTTGGGGAAAGCCAAAGAGTCTGAAAAGGAAAGGTTATGACAAGCACAATCAATGGAAAGTTTGAGAGAAGTAAAAGGATTGATAGTTGTTTTATGTATAGTTATATATGTTAGAATCTTACAGGTTTTAAAAAGTATTTGTTGATTCTGATACAATCCCTAGAATCCTTTAGAACACTTAGTTTAAGTAATAGCCAATGGTTTTACTTTTTTTTCTTTATGGTTCTGCTATTATAAACAGGATCACTAACATCCCTGAAACATATACTTCTGAATTCCTAGATTGGAATTGATAAGTCAAAGGACATATATTTATAATAGTTTGGACATACATTGCAAAATGCTCATAAGAACATGTTTATCAATTATAAGCACAACAGTAGAGTATGAGTACCTCTTTCCCCAAACAAGGACCACATGTGGTATTATCATGATGTTCTGATCAGTTAGTTTGCATTACCTTTTATGAGTGGGATTGAGAATAATTTCATGTGTGTTAGTTCACTTCTATTTCATCTGTGCTTTATTTGTTCATAATCATTTCCCATATTCTTATAGGACATTTTTTCTTAATTGATATGTGTAAGCTATCTACATTTTAAGAATGTCAACCTTGGTATGATTCCACGATTGTCATATTTTCCCTAATATCATATTTACTCTTTAATTGTTATAATCTGTACTGGCATGTAACCATTATGATTTTCATAGTTTTAGGCAGTCAAATGTTTTCTATACAATCCCTTGCCCACCTTGGGGTCTGATGCATATCCATTTGAAATTTCTTCTACATTTTAAAGGAATAATTTTTTATAGTTAACACTCTAATTCATCTAGAATTTCACTTATTTAAGCCTTATTTTCCTCACAAATTTTCAGTGCAGCTTTTTATTTAACAGTTTCTGTGATTCTTTATTTCTATATAACTTTCACTCAGTTGCTTACTAAGTTTATTTCCAGATGATTTGTCTTTTCATTCCAATTGTGAATATTATCTGCTTATTTCATTTAATTTTCAAATGATTACAACTGGTAAACAAAAGAGCAGTTTTTGTGTATTTATTTTTAATATTTTATATTTGTATTTTTAATCAACTAGCTTTTAATTCTTTCATTTGTGCAATACTGATATTTTCCATTAATTCTCTTGAACTTTCTGGCCAGACAATTATATCTACCTTCCTGGAAATGGGATAATTATTCATTGCATTCTTTCTAGTGTACATTGAGCTGTAATTCTATAAGGGAAATTCTTAAATTCCTATTTAATTGTGATTATTGAAATCCATACTTTAAGGTCAGATTAATTAATGTTATTTTTAAGTTTACTAAGATGAGAATATGATTGTATTTCTGTCATCTATTAATAGGATGCATAATTATTTTTAAAGATCAGCTATATTGAACCATCCTTGTATTACCGGACTATACTTTTTTCAATATAGTCCATTTGAAATATATAGGCTTTCAATATATTTTCCTAAATTTAATTTTTGTTTTTATATATCTTATTATCCACATTATTATTGGCTTTGCTAATAAGGCATCTTAGGAGTTTATTTACAGTATAAAAGTGAAAAACAACAAAGCTGGTATCAAAAATCAAATATTGCTGTGGTATTTATTCATTTAATTTCTCAAATACTTTATTTATTCTTCAGGTAAAGAGAAAAGGTAGAAGTAGATTATCTTTATGATCCTTATTAGAGTTTCATGATGCTCATGATAAAGTTTGTAGAAAAGTAGATTAGATGTTATAATCTCCTCCAAATAAATGAGACAAATTGAAAATTAAGAGACCTCGAATGCATTATACACGAACACAGCTGCAAGGCTTCAGTCAGGAGTAGAAACACTGTTTTATTACATTTTATAAAACTGCCTCTCAATTAAATGTTTTTAAGAATGTAGAACGTCCATATATCTTCAAACTTGTAAATAAATCAGGCAAGTGCCCTGTATCTCCTTCAATAACTCCTTAAAATGCAAAAGTAAGTTTCTAATAGCTTTACTAAAGAAAAATAAAATATCTTTCTATAACATGGGAACATCCATCTACTATTTAACCTAGTTATTCTACGGTTAGGGGTTTTTCCTTAGGAAATAATGAAATAGTTTGCAAAAATACATATTCATATCTATAAAATAATACATACAGTTGTGGGTGTTTGCTTCAATATTGAAACAATTGAAAACTTGGAATAAACCTAAAATATCCAACAGTAAGAGACCGGGATAACAAAGTAATATATAGTTGTATGGGGGTAAATTGTGCAGGCAATAAAAAGGATGTGCCTATTTATTAATGTGGACAATGTTCATAACATATTTAAATAAAAAAACAGATTTAAAATAGTATGTATAAGAGGATGATATTTTGGTAAAATACATAGATATTTGAAAAGAGAGAGATCAAGGGTGAGAGAGAGAAAGAAAGCGATTTTCACGGGAGTTGGGGAATGAGTGAGCAGGAACAAGAAGACTTAAGTCTGTGAACTTAAATGCCAAAATAGTTATAATGTTAATCTCTGCATAGTGAAATTACTTTTGAGATTTTGGACTGTGTGTGTGTGTGTTTAGAAGTACAGGATTGACTCATTTTAGTATATTATTGTACAATTATTTCACATCTCAACAAGTAGAGTGATTGAAGATTTCTGGAGCTTAGAAGAAATACATACCATGTTCTTTTTGCTTTCTTTAACAAAGAAGTTTGATCAGAAATGTATGTCTGTATTATTTCGAAAACACTGAAAGTGTCCACTAAAAAGGGTATATTAATGTTCTCAAAATAATGTGTTCATCTGGAATTGCTCAGAAGTTTTAGCTGGCAGAAAAAAATAGAATGTATATCGCTCCCATAATTTTAGCAGAGATAAATCAAATGTTTCCAAGATTTGTTATAGAGTACTAAATTAATTTAAAGTAAAGCAAACTTACACGAAACTAGTAATAAAATAATTTTAAGGCATATATTTCTTGTAATTCCCTAAGTGTCTGTGCCTAGTCATTGAGTTCAATTCCATGCTCCATGGAGGTTCACAGTCTTTCAGAAAGCTGATCCTGAAGAATTCAAATTTTCTGTCATCAAATTAAGTCGATTCCCTATGAACCCAGAAAATTTGACTAAAACAAAGAGGTCTTTCAAAACGAGAACTGGAATATAGAAATGTTTCTAACTTCCTCTCATTTACCCAGTATGTGCCATTAAACAGGGCATTTCATTGGCTAAGGATTTTGCTCAATCAAGGCATTTTCTTTCTTTTTTGTTGATTCTAATACTCAACTTTTAACTTAGTTTTGCATCCAAACTAAGAAAACATTTCCTACATATGAAAATGAAGTCAGGCTAAAGAATATCTAAATAATCTGACCAGTAAACAGTAAAATAACAACTCTGAAACTTACCGTATGGCATATGTAGAAGCTGTAATCATGAAGAACAGCACCAAAACCATACAGACTCCCGTCAGGCCAGGAACTAAGGAAATGTATGTAAGTACATTTTAACTTAAATCATACTGAGCAAAATGTATGAAGAATTATTAATGTAAAATCCAAAGTACTACAATGCTCTGTGGGAAGCTCTTATCACAGCTCCATAAATATTCCCTCAAATATTCCTTAATTATCACAGTCTCAAGGCACTAAAAACAGAATGTTTAATTCCCCTTATGGAATAATCCATTTTTTTTACTCCTGAATATTCCATTCAGATTGGTGAATATATATATATATATTACCCATACAGGTACATACAATAACAAATATCGGTAATCAATGCAATGGGGCAGGGTTAGTGCTCAATAGCCTAACTGTTTGGGTTTACTCTACCACAGTATTAAATCTCCCCAAACCCCTTGTGCTGGTCTGAATCTGTGGTGGACCCCAGAGATGCCATGCCCTTTGATCCTCATTCAATATTGCTGGGTGGGAGCATTTTGATTATTTCCATGAAGACGTGACCCACCCAGTTGTGGGTGGTAACCTTTGATTAGATGATTTCCATGGAGGTGTGTCTCCACCCATTGAAGGTGGAGTTGCTTGCTGGAATCCTTTAAAAGAGGAAACATTTTGGAGAGAGTCCCTTTTTGGTAGAGCCAGGAGAAAGCCAGCAGACACCGCCATGTTCGCCATGTGCCCTTCCAGCTGAGAGAGAAACGTTAAAAGTTGTCGGCCTTCTTGAACCAAGGTATCTTTCCCCGGATGCCTTACATTGGACATTTCTATAGACTTGTTTTGATTGGGACATTTTCTCGGCCTTAGAACTATAAACTAGCAACTCATTAAATTCCCCCTTTTAAAAGCCATTCCATTTCTGGTATATTGCATTCCAGCAGCTAGCAAACTAGAACACCCCTCCTCCTTTTTTGAAATGCATAGCTTCCTCATTTTCAGTTGAAAATAATTGTTTTGGGGTTTTACTTTCTGGAATAATTTTAAAAAATAAATAAACAAAACCTAAAGTTTTTTTATAAATCACAACTTCAAGTATGATCACAAAATGACGGATCATAAGAAAAAAATTGCAACGCTGGTATTTTAAGAATACATATTTCCTCTTGGTGTGAGAAATGTGAAATCAATCCTTCCTATATAGCATAGTTTGTTTAGGAAAAATATAAATAAAATATGCAAATGTATTATTTTTGAAATTAATAATGGTATGATAGATTTCTACAAATCCAGAGTTAACTCAGAGGCTGTCCAAAATAAAAAGGTGATATGCTATATTTAAAATCTCAGAATAAGAAACTTATAACTACCTAATTAAACATCTTGTCCACAAGCCACCTTTGTTTACTCTTACAATCCTAAATGTCCCAGGTGAGAGACTCCTTAAATCAGGTCACAATGAAAGACAATTAGAACAATTCCATCTCAGAAAGTATAAATATCCCCCCCACTTCTTTTCTTGCTAAGGAAAGACCTATAAAATAGTAGAGCCATTATGAACTGCGAGACACTACAGAAACAGACAGGCTGGGTACTATGCAAAAGCAGTACAGATGTGCATCATTAAGATTCCAGAGGGTTTAGAATCATTGGAAAATGACAAAATAAAAAATCCCAATACAGTAGAAATTTTGGAAATAAGAAGAATTAGTCTTTGGATCCTCACAAGCTTCAATACTCTCTCCTCTTCACTCTTTCCAATACTCAGATTTGGAAGTCTAATAAAACTTGCCCTTCCCTAGCATGCTTAATCCAAATCATGCGTCCTCTACACTTACTTCTCTCTTTCTTGTAGTCTTTCAAGTTTCCTTGGGGTGTTTATTTCATACGGGTTAGAAAAAAGTGCACTAATCAAACCAGTTCACACTAAGGTACTAATCGTATGTGAAAAGTACTATTTTAAAGCTTGTCTACAAAATGGACTCAGCCATTCCAATCCTAAGCACTTACCCAAGAAAAACATAAGCATATGTCCACACATAGACTTGTTAAAGAATGTTCCTGGCGCTTTATTGTTAATAGGCAAAATCTATAAATAACTCAAATCTCCATCAGCAGATGAATGGGATAAACAATTGTGGTAGATGAGTAACTGGGAAATTAATCAGCAGTAAAAGCCAAGAATTGTCGTTAAATATATACAAAGACACAGATGAACCAAAAAATTATCAGGCTGAGTAAAAAAAGCCAGCTTACTCCCCTCTAAAAAGAAAGAGGAGTCATATGCCATTCTAGAAATTTTAAACGATTATCTAGTGATAATTGCAGCTCAGTGGTTGCCTCAGAGGGGTAGAGAGAGGAATGCTTTACAAAGGGGTCTAAGAAAACTGAAAACTTTCAGGGTAATGTAAATATTTGCCACCTTGTTTAGGGGCTGGTTTCACATGCGTATACATATGTCAAACCAAATTGCATACTTTAAATATGTGTAGTTTATTGTACTTCAACTATAACAATAAATTTGAAAAGAAAAAAAAGGGATTAGCCTCTCTGGTCTCAAATCATAAAAGAAATAAAAGACCATTATTTGGCCAAATGAATAACCAAATCATAGAATCCCAGGTCGTTCCGTAAGTGTGAAGTTTATGATTGGAAAGGTCTTTCCAATAGCTTTCATAGTCTTTATTAACAGTCTACTCTCTCTACATACAAGGTTTCCTCTGTGGTTATACACGTCAAGATTAATTATGCAATGTCTGAAAATCACCTTGTCTGAAGAACACCTGAACAAATTAAGCATATTTAAAATGGACCAGTAGCTTCTAAAGTGTACTATTTGGAATATTAATTCCTTGTGATATTAATTCCTATTATTCAAAAATCCATTCTTCATCAAAATGGTGATGCAAACAGCTACCGGTACCGGTAACTCCTTAGAGAGAGAGTGGGAAGGAAAAAGGGCTATTCCCACTTGTACAGAACTCTGGAGAAAAGTATAGACTGGAGAAGAATTCCACAAAGCTGGATCAAAGAGAAAGAAAAATATCTGGTAGGAAACTTCTGTCTTGGACTGGCGGGTCCTGCCCCCGCTCCCTTCACTCCATGTCACATATTTCAGGAAGGGCACAGACGGCAGGCGGGACCCTCCCCGCAGCCCACTGGGAACAGACTATGAAGTGTCTCCCAGCAGTGAGTCGGAGCCCCACCTACATCCAGACACTGAGTCCCAACCCACAGAGAACCGCAGCAGGACTTAAGCCATAGCGGAGGGCGGAATACAAAAGGGAAGTATGGAGTAATTTTACAAAATGGAGGACTAGGAAGGGGACTGTGAAGTCTTCCCTAAAAGCAATAAGCAGCCAGGCTGAGACTACACAAATCAAGTGTTGAGGGGCCTTGGGGGACAGGGGAAGGCATTTCAAGGCACAGTTCAGCGAGGGACAAAGAGTCCAAGAAAACGTGGACAGATACCGTGTCCAGCCCTGGATCCAGACCCCCCTCACCCACGCGTGAGTGAAGAGCAACAGGAGGCCTGATCCTTGCCTGGGGGACAGCGGCCAGACTGGGACAACTGGAGGGATGCTCCGCAGCAAGTACATTGGGGGACACAGCCCCACATCGAGCCAGTAAAGTGACGGCACAGGAACCATGCAGCTACAGCCCTGCCTGGTCAGACACTGCCAGAGGGCTACGAGGTAATTTGGCCCCGCCAGGGCAGAGGCACCAGGACTCAAGGTAATTCAGGCCTGCTCAGTAAAACTCAACCACCGAGTGGAGGTAATTTACCCGCCTGGGTCAGACACAGCCTAGGCTTGGCGGCAAAAAAAGCTTATGAGGGTAAGTCACGGAACAGCGCCATCTGCTGGGCAGGCTAGAAAGTGGGCTAGAAAGTGGAAGGGAAGTACAAGGCCTGCCAGAGCCTCTCCAGCCCCTATTCCAGACATAGTCAGAGCTGGTCTGCACACCCTGCACGGTTACGCGTCCAAGTTTTGGCCGAGAAACACAGACAACCCAACTCACAAAGCAGTACCCTAATACAAAGCCAGGTTTTAGTGGACGGTGAAAAGCAGATCACTCAGGTGCTGGCTGTTGGCTGGTGAAGTAGAAACTCTCAGTCCTGCAGTCCTGCCTTTCCACGCAGGAACCCAGGAAGGGCCAGACCACTGTACCCACAGGCTTGGTCTCGCTCAAACTGTACAGTGCCCACTCCCTGCCCCTGGAGTTAGCAGCTAACAGCGCACATGAAAGTGGCTGTGGCTGGACTGTAAGCTGATTGGGACCCAGCAGAGCACATTGCTGCAGTTGGGGAGAAACTGGGTTCTAGGGAAGAGGTGGCCCAAGAGTGTCATCTGCTGGGAAGACAGGAAAGTGCACTCAGGCAGACTACTTTTCTGAACTTAAACGCAAGCCCAAGTAGATTTAAAATCTTAGGTGAGTGCAGTAAGTCAACTTCAAAATAATCTTATCAAGATAATCAGATGTCTAGCAATCAGTAGAAAATCATAAAGCACATGAAGATGCAAGAAGAGATGGCCAAGCCAAATGACCAAATTAAGAAGCTGGAGAAGACACAGAATGTGGAACAACTAATCAAAGAAGTACATACAAATCTCCAATGAGTTGCCTAAAAACATAAAGGATATGAAGAAGAAACTAGGAGAGCATAAAAAAGAATTTGAAAGAGCAAACAGAAAAACAGCAGATCTTTTGGAAATGAAGGATACTTTAGATCAAATTAAAAATATACTAGGCCACACAACGGCAGATTTGAAGAAGCAGAAGGAAGAATAGGTGAACTAGAGGACAGGGTAATTGAATGCAAATGCACAAAAGAACAAGTGGTGAAAAAGATTAAAAAAAAATTGAATTGGACATCAGGGAAATGATGGACAACATAAAACACACAGATATATGAATCATCAGTGTCCTAGAAGGAGAAGAGAAGAGTAGAGGGCTAAGAAGTATATTTGAAGAGATAATTAGGGAAACTTTCCCAACCTTTATAAAAAACATAAATATGTAAATCAAGGAGCCCAATGAACTCCAAATAGAATAAACCCAAAACGATCCACTCCAAGACACACATGCTAATCAGATTATCAAATGCTGAAGAAGAGAAAATCCTGAAAGCACCGAAAAAAAAAAAAAGTGACTCATCAAATGCAAGGGAAGCCACATAAGATTAAGTACTGACTACTCAATGGCCACCACAGAGGTGAGAAGGTGGTGGTGTGACATATTTAAGATACTGAAAGAGAAAAATTGTTAGCAAAAAATTCTTTATCCAGCAAAGCTGTCCCTCAAAAGTGAGCAAGCATTTAAAATCTCCACAGACAAACAAATACTGAGAGAATTTGCTAATAAGAGATCTGGCCGGCAAGACACGCTAAAGAGAGTTCTCTTGGCTGGAAAAAAAAAAAAAAAAAAAGACAGGAGTGAGAAGTCTGGAGAAGGGCATAGAATTGAAGAGCATTAGTAAGGGTAACTTAAAGGATATAAAGAGAGTGAAAAAATAGATCTAGCAAATAAAAACCAAAAGATAAGATGGTTGGTTCAAGTATTGCCTTTACAGTATAACTTTGAATGTGAATGACAGTATGTTAACTTTGAATGTGAATGGATTAAACTCTCCAATTAAAAGATACAGATTAAGAAGTATGATCCATCTATATGTTATTTGCAAGAGACTCATTTAAGACCCAGGGATACAAATAGATTGAAAGTGAAAGGTTGGAGAAAAAAATATTCCACACAGGCTCTATCCAAAAGAAAGCAGGGGTAGCTATACCAATGTCAGACAAAATAGTCTTTAGATGCAAAGACATCATAAGAGACAAAAAAGGACATTATATTTTAATAAAAGGTACAAATCACCAAGGAGAATACAATCATAAATGCTTATATGCCAAATCAAGGAGTTCCAAAGTACATGAAGCAAACATCAGAAAAACTGAAGGGAGCAATAGACATTTCTACAATAATAGTGGGAGACTTCAATACCCCATTGTCTTCTAAAGATAGTTCTATAGATAGAACAACCAGATAGAAGATGAGTAAGGAAATAGAAAATGTAAACAATATGATAAATGAATTAGACTTAATAGACATATTATATAGATCATTGCATCCCCAAACACCAGGATATATATTCTTCTCTAGAGCTCATGGAACATTCTCAATGATAGATCATATGCTGGGGCACAAAACAGGTCTCCATAAATTTTAAAAGATTGAAATTATTCAAAGCACTTTCTCTGACTGTAATAGAATGAATCTGGAAAAGAATAGCCACCAAAGAAACAGAAATTTCACAAATATACACAGATTAAACAACAAAGTCTTAAACAACCAGTGAGTCAAAGAAGAAATTGCATGAAAAATTGATGTCTAGAGATGAATGAAAAAACCTATGAAATGCAGCAAAGGCAGTGCTGAGAGGGAAATTTATAACTCTAAATGCATTCATAAAAAAGAAAAAAGAAGGGTGGATTGGTGGTTCATGGTAGAATGCTCACCTTCCATGCCAGAGACCTGGTTCAGTTCCTGAACCATGCACCCAAACAAACAAACAAACAAAAAAACAAGCAAGCAAAAACATGTCACTAAAAAAGAAGAAAGAGCTAAAATAAAAGACTTAATTGACCAACTGAAGAAGTTAGAGGAAGAATAGCAAACTAAAGCTAAAATGATAGAGAAAAGAAATGACAAAGATTAAAGCAGAAATAAAGTGGAGAACAAAACAAAAGAACAACAACAACAGAAATAGAATCAATAAAACCAAAAGTTTGTCCTTTGAAAAGGTTAACAAGATTGGCAAACCCTTAGCTAGACAAAGACAAAAAGAGAACATGCAAATAAAATCAGAAATGAAAGGAGGATCATTAATATGGATCCTTAAGAAATTTAAAAAGTTATAAGAGGAAACATGAACAAATGTATGCCAACAAACTAGACAACTTAGAGGAAATGGACAATTTTCTAGAAGCACATGAACATCCCACACTGACTCGAGAAGCAATAGAAGACCTCAACAAATCAATCTCAAGTAAAGAGATTCAATCAGCCATCAAAAACCTTCCTACAAAGGTTCAAACTCTTGCAAAAAATTGAAGAAAAAGGCACACTACCTGTTTCAGTTCACTAAAGCTGCCACAATGCAATATGCCAGAAGTGGGTTGGCTTTTACAAAGGGGATTTATTAAATTGCAAGTTACAATTATAAGACCATGAAAATGTCCAAATTAAGGCACCAAGAAAAGGATACATTCTCAGAGGAAAGGCAATTGGCTTCTGGATTCCTCTGTCTCATAGAGAGGAAGATGGCGATATCTGCTGTCCTTTCCTAGCATCTGGTTTCAAATGGCTCTTTCAGCTTCTGACATTTCCTAGGGCATTTTCCTTTTGCATCTCTAAATGTCTGTGTCTTCTCCAAAACATCCCTCTCTTAAAGGACTCCAGTAAATGGATTAAGATCCACCTTGAATGAGTAGAGTTCACCTGTCCACGGAAACAACCTAGTCAAAAGGTCCCACCCAACAATAGACCTGACACAACAAGATTGGGTTAAAAGATCATGGCTTTTCTGGGGGTACATAACAGTTTCAAGCCAGCACACTATCCAACTCATTTAATGAGGCTAACCTTCTAATAAGCAAAACCAGATAAAAATACTACAAGAAAGAAAAACTACAGGCCAATCTCCCTAATGAATACAGACGCTAAAATTCTCAGCAAAATCCTGCAAATCGAATCCAACAGAACATTAAAAGAATTATACACCATGACCAGGTGCAGTTAATACCAGGACTGCAAAGGGGGTTCAAAACAAGAAAATCAATCAATGTAATACAACAAGTTAACACACTGAAAGGGAAAAATCACATGATCATCTCGATTGACGCTGAAAAAATATCCAACAAAATTCATCACCTTTTTCTGATAAAAACAGTTAAAAAGATAGGAAACCTTCTCAATATGATAAATGATATATATGAAAAACCCACAGCCAGCATCATACTCAGTGGAGAGAGACTGACAGCCTTCTTTCTAAGTTAGGGAATGAAACAAGGATGCCCACTGTCACCACTATTATTCAATATTGTGCTAGAAGGTCTAGCTAGAGCAATCAGGCAAGAAAAACGAAATGAAAGTGATCCAAATTGGAAAGGAGGCTGTAAAACTCTCATTATTTGCAGATGACATGATCCAATATTTGGAAATTCCTGAGAAATCTATGACAAAGCTACTTGAGCCAATGAACAAATTCAGAAAAAAGGCATGATAGAAGATTAATGTGCAAAAATCAGTAGTGTTTCTATACACTAATAATGACCTGAAGAGGCAATTAAGAGAAAAAAAAATTCCATTCACAATAGCAAATGAAGAATCAAGTATCTAGGAATAAACTTAACCAGGGATGTAAGGAACTTCTACTTAGAAAACTACAAAACATTGCAAAAAAAATCAAAGAAGACGTAATTAGGTGGAAAGATATGCAATGTTCATGAATAAGAAAGCTAAATATCATGAAGAAGGCAAATCTGCCCAAATCGATCTACAGATTCAATGCAATATTAATCAAATTTCCAGCAACCTACTTTGCAGACTTGGAAACATTAGTTACCAAATATATTTAGAAGGGAAAGAGGCCTCCAATTGCCAAAGCTCAGAACATTTCTGAATTTTTTTAAACATGGAATAGGTCAGATATTTCAGCACAAGTCATGATTGGGTAATTCAGAAAGGATTTGCGGAAAGTCTTATTGTGTGATGGTTGTGATCTCTGAATATCTCATGAAAACCAACAATTTTTTTGTGAGATCTGTATGAACAGAACCACTGCTGTTCTGGACTAAAAGAGACAGAAAAGGGACAGATTGAAGGAAAAATTACTTCAAAGGCAGAACCATGGAAGCTAAATTCTGGAGCCAGGAAATCTTGGTTCAGGAGAGCTAATATACTGATCCATATGGCAAGGGTGATTTTGCCCCAAAGGCAGAGAGGAGTAGGGCTTCTACTTGATTATTCAGGAAAACTGTTGCCTCCTCAGGCATTAGAGAGAATGGAACACATTCCTGGGGTATTGAGGAGAGCCTGTTCTAAAGGGGTTGAGCATGTGCCATGGAGAGGACAGAGAGTCCAGGTGCCACCCAGATGTTTGACATGGGTGGGCTGAGAACATAGTGGTCTCTCCAATGCTTCCCAATGTTGCAACTCTCACCCTGGTGTTTGAGGAGAGAAGAGTTGCTGTGTAAGCCCTTGGAAAGGGTGGACTGCCACTCACTTAAGCCCTGAGGATAACATATCATTCTGCAAATGATTCTCAGACCTTAAAATCTTATGGAGTTTTTCCTGCAGGTTTTCAGAATTGTTTGAGTCCATTGAACTCTGTTTTCCTTTCAATTTCCTCCTATGGCAATGCATATGTTTATCGTATGATTTCCCCTCCTTTGTATATTGGAAACAGAAAACTTGTTCTGAATTTCACAGGTCCACAGCCAGAGGAGAATTTTGCCTTAGAACAAATGATGTCTGTGGCTGATCTGATGAGATTTTGTACTGTTTTTTTCTTAACTTAGTATTGTATTTCTATTGTTACTGATATGGCTTCAGGTTTTGTGCTACATGATGGAATGAATGTATTTTGTATATAGAAAGAACACAACTTTTGGGGGTCCAAAGGTGAAATATGCTAATTTGAAACTGTCATATACCCCAGGAAAGCCATGTTGTTCTAATCCATTCTTGTGGGGGCAGACCTATTGTTGGCTGGGACCTTTTGATTAGGTTGTTCCCTTGGATATCTGACCCAGCCCATTCAAGGTGGGTCTTAATCTGCTTCCTGGAGTCCTTTAAGAGAGGGACTCTTTGGAGAGGACACAGACTTTTGGAGATGCAGAAGGAAAACACTCCAGGAGATATCAGAAGCTGAGAGAGCTATTTGAAACCAGAAGTCTGGAGAGAATGAGAGCAGACATCACAACGTGACTTCCCATGTGACAGAGAAATTCCAGATGTGATCACTCTTTCTCAAGTGAAGTTATCCTCTGGTTAATGCCTTACTTTGGACATTTCCATGGACTTAGAACTGTAAATTTGCAACCTAATAAATTCCCTTTGTAAAAGCCAATCCATTTCTGGTATATTACATTCTGGCAGCATTAATAAACCAAAACACCATATATCTGATAAGTGTATGCTATCCTGTATATATATAAAAAAGAAATCCTATACTCAACAGCAAAAAAAGCAAACAACCCAATTATGAAATGGACAAATGATATGAATAGACATTTTTCCATAGGGGAAATGCAAATGGTTAATAAGCACACATGAAAAGATGTTCATCTTCATTAGCTGTTAGGGAATTGCAAATCAAAACCACAATGAGATGTCATCTCACTCCTATAAGAATGGCTGCCATTAAACAAAAAGGAAACTACAAATGTTGGAGAGGATGTGGATAAATTGGAAAACCTATCCATCACTGGTGGGGATGTATAATGCTATAGCCTTGGGAAGACAATTTAGAGGCTCATCAGAACAACAAATATCGACTTACCTTATAACCCAGCAATTCCGCTATGCAGAATATACCCAAAAGGACTGAAAACAGTGACAAGAACATATATATGCCCACCAATGTTCATAATGGAATTATTTATAATTGCCAAAAGATGGAAACAACCCAAGTGTCCATCAACAGATGAGTAAATAAACAAAATGTGGTGTATATGTATATATATGATGGAACATTTAGCAGCAATAAGAAGAAATAAGGTCCTGAAGCATATGAATACAGGGTGAACTTGAGGACATAATGCTGAGAGAAATAAGCCGGACACAAAGGGATAAATACTGTATAACTTCACTAATAAAAACCCCCTGGAAAATGTAAACTCAGACGCTTAAAAGGTAGAATATAGGGGACCTAGAGATAGAGAGAAGTTAGAGAAGGCAGAGCTGTAAACTAATATGTAGAGACTCATTAATGAGACTGATCTTAAATGTATGGGAATAGATAGAGGTGTTGGTAGTACATTAGTGAGATTATAAGTAGTAATGATGTATTGAAGGTAAATAAGGTTGAAAGGGGTTTGTTTAAAGTCCTGCATCTCACCAGTTAGCACTATAAATATAAATAAATTCTTGCATGAACTACTTCAAAGGTAACACTTGTACCAAAAGTTAATAATAGAGTGGTATATGGAAAAAGCTACCTATTGCATGCCATGGACTATATTTAACAGAAATACATAAATAGTACTACAAAACACTGTAAGTAAATAATTGAGGGGATAAGAATTAGGGGGTATTTTAGGTTTTCTCTTTGGTGTATGCATGTCTGTCTGTTACTCTTCTCTTTGGAACAATTAAAATTGTTTTGCAACTAAATGAGGATATTGTGAGGCACTGTTTATTTTAGATAGAATATATGCTATGTGACTATATCTCAACAAAATATGCAGATTCAAAATAAAGAAATAAGCAAATAAACAGAAAGATCCAAGTTCTAGAGAAAATGTAGAGAGAGAGATGGACCTACTCAATGTTGGTAGGGTTGCAGAATGGTGCAGCTTCTCCAAAGGGTAAAGTATGGATCCACAGGAGACTAAATATAGGGTTGCCTTATGAATATAGTTGGAAGAACTGAAAGTAGGGACTTGAATAGACAACTGCAAACTGATATTTATGGCAACATCTGTCCAACAGGTGGAGGTAGCTGAAGAGTACACTGACTGAGAAGCTGAAAGGTGAACTGTGGTGGACATATGGCGGAGTACATGTGGTGGAATATTGTGCAGCTACAGAAAGGAACGATGTTATGAGGGATGCAGTGAGGTGGATGAAACTTGAGGCAGTATATTGAACAAAAAAAGCAAGAAACAAAAGGACAAATATTGTATGGTCTCTTTAAGCAAATATGTATAAGAAAATTAGGGCCTAGATTATAAGATCTTACAGCAGTCACATTTATTCCAGAGATTTAAGTCTTAATTCTAAATTCTGAGATGCTGTGCTTTAAGTGTATAACCTGATATTTTTTTCCTTTTTTTTTTTTTTTTTTTTTTGACATGGACAAGCTCCAGTAATCAAACCCAGGTCACCAACATTGCAGGAAAGAACTCTGCCACTGAGTCAATGTTGTCTACCCTATAGCCTGGTATTTCTCTGCAACTTTTGGTACCTGTGTGACACCTAAGACTCAGAACTGGAGTTCTGCAGCTCTGAAAGTCAGCATTGCTACATACAGCAACAAGTAAAGAAGCCAAAAACAGAGGTGAGGCCTCAATTAGAGGTAAGAACAAAGCCAATCTGGTTGGAACTAAGGTAAATTAGAATACGAGATAAAGGGTGTTATTGTCTGTATTTTAGAACTTCACCTACTATATGGGACCAAAAGAAGAGATGTTTATCTTGTCCAAGTGTTTATTGTGTACAAAATTTAAATTTTCTGTAGCACACAATCTAACTGGACCCTGTTTGGCTAGTTCATTTCAGCAGCCTAAACACATGGAACCTACTATTGGGAATGAGGTCTTGTATCTGTATAGCTTAATGTAATGCCCTGACACATTCCAGAGTTTGTGGGACTGATAATTTAAAACTACTGACAAAGTGCCCTGGAGGATTGGAGAAAAAATATGAAATGATTAAACTTCCCTGTCTGGGAAACTCCTGAAATTCTCTTAAACATTAGGGCCTTCCAAGTTAATAGGCCAAGCCCTGGATCTTGAGGCTTGCTCTTATGAAACCAATTTCTGTAACAAGGAAGCTAAACCTACCTATAATTATGCCTAAGAGTCAGTTCCAGAGAACCTCTTTTGTTGTTCAGATGTGACCTCTCTCTCTCTCAGACCAACTCTGCAACTGAAATCATTGCCCTCCCCCCTACATGGGACATGACATCCAGGGGTGTCAGCCTCCCTGGAAATGTGGGAAATACTCCCAGAAATGAGCCTGGCTGTGTCACCATGGGATTGACAGTGCCTATCTGACCAGAAGGGGTAAAGAAACATAACAGATAAGGTATCAGTGGCTGAGAGATTTCAAATAGAGCTGAAAGGCAATTCTGGAGCTTCAGTTAGATATTGCTAATTGCCACAGTATGTCAAGCCCTAACCAACTGACTAGAATACCCAGGGCTTTTCCTTAGACTCTATAAAAGTCTTACTAAGTTTATTTTCAGAAACTTAAAACTTCTTGATTATTCCTGTGCCAGAAAAGCCCTGAAACTCAGAGGCATTAGGCTTTCCAGGAACATCAACGAGCTGCAGCCCCATACCTCATAATGTTGACATATCTTTTCAACATGAAGAAGTTAGAATGGTCATTGCCCAAATATCCCTGAATATCGGGAGAAGAATCAAATGAGAGGGAAGAGTTGTAAGAGAAGATAGGATTTAACAAATGATTGTGATCACTGAATCACTGTGTTGATATTTCTTTTTTATCTTTAGTATATTAGAACAGCTAGAAGGAAATACCTGAAATTGTAGAACTGTAACCCATACCATATGTGCTGGTTTGAAAGGATTATGCACCCCAGGAAAGCAATGTTTTAATCATGATCTAATCTTGTGGAGGCAGCTTCTTTTAATCCCTATTCAGCACTATAGGCTAGAAACTTGATTAGATTATATCCACTGAGATGTGACTGACCCAATTGTGTATAATAACCTGGGATTAGAGGGAGATGTGACTCCACCCTCGGTGGGTCTTGATTAGTTTCCTGGAATCCTTTAAAAGAGGAAACATTTTGGATAGAGTCCCTTTTTAGAGCCACAAGAGGGCCAGGAGAGCTGCAAGAGCCCATGCGGCCAGAGACCTTTGGAGATGAAGAAGGAATGTGTCCCTGGGACAGCTTCATGAAACAAGAAGCCTTGAAAGAAAGCTAGCAGATATCGCCATGTTCACCTTGTGCCTTTCCAGGTGAGAGAGGAACCCTGAACTTCATTGGCCTTTCTTGACTGAAGGTAACCACTTATTGGTGCCTTAATTTGGACATTTCTACGACCTTGCTTTAATTGGGCATTTTTACAGTTTTAGAACTGTAAACCAGCAACTTAATAAATTCTCCCTTATAAAAGCCATTCCATTTCTGGTATATTGCATTCTGGCAGCTAGCAAATTAGAACCCCATACTTTGATATTTGTTCTATAACTACCTGATAAACTATACTTAGAAATTTATCAATTATCTGTATATATGTTCATTCCACAATAAAAAAAAATGTTTAAAAACCCATTTTTGAAGAGTCACAGGGCACGTTAGTGTATTCAGTCTCTGAGAAGTACTAGTCAAGAATCCCAATTAAATTTAAACAAACAGTTCCTCAAATTTGTTTGACCAGAGAACTTCTTTTATAAAAGAACACAGAAAACTTATTGGAAATACTTAGAGGAGGTAAAACAGTTGACCTAAGTCATTTGAAGATGAAGTAGAAATCCTTGATAACCCACCCAATTATTAATATGGTCTGGGATTATTCTCCTATTGCTGCCTCATAAGCAAAACCTCAATCTCACTGAATCTCATCTGTAAACTAAGGAAAATGAATTCAGTTATTTTTAATGTTCATTCAGATATATGAAGATATCTTTCTCCCCAAAGTATAAAAAGACCAGAGTTTATAATGTACATAGTAATAGATTTTAGATCAAAGTAAAAAAGAAAAACTGACAATTAGAGAGGCCACAAAATAGAATGGTCTACCTTGAGAAGCAATGAACTCCTGTCCCTGGAAGTAAATTGAGGCTGACTAACCTATTATCTAGGATGTTGTAGAGAAGATCTATGCATTAGATAGAATTATCCAAATGTATTTTATTCATTCAGTGACTATTTTATCATTATCTATAATGTATTTTAAGTGCTAAAGATTAAATGAATTCTGCTCTAAAAGTAATACCAGTCCAGGGAAGGAAACAGACAGATTATGTGGGCAATTTCAACCTACGGTATTAATTGCTAAAATAGAGCTAAGCATTGAGTGCTGTGGGTGTACATAAAAGGGCAATATAACCTAGCCTTGGGTGGTAGCTCAGCTAAGTTCCAATATTTATGCCTCTAATGTTTCATATAACAAGAGTCAGGAAGCATGTGTTAGAAACCATTGGGCTAGTCTAATCTTACTGGGCAAAGTTACTTCCCTGTGTAAAGTACACTTAGTCTCCTCTGAACTCTTTAAACGCTTCAAGTTATGAAATCATCTCTACTTACCCTCCTAGGAAAAGGCATGCTAGATATGTGTATTCTTATTACTCTTATCTATGCATGTTGATTCATTAGTTAGTAGTCCTCAAAATGAGTGATTGTACTATACTGCAATTTCAGAGTAATTGAAATACTGAGAAATTTTTACATCCATACCAGAAAAACACCACCTTGTATTCATCATCCTGTTTCTTCTAACCTAATGGAAACATAATTGTACTTCCTTATGGAAGTTTTCCTATTTGAAATCAGATGTTGCACATTTTATTTTCACCATACAAGGCATTACCAAATTTGGAGATAAGTAATAACCATTTTAACATTAAACAGGTTTTATTTTTATAAACGATTAATTAGAATGTTTTAACATTTCTTATTTAGTGAGTCTACCATATTTCATATCATTTGTACACCCACAGACTTTATTTTCCTCATAATAATCTTTTCTCAGACCCCCTTTTAAAAGAAGTTTGGGGTGGGGCAGGGAAAGAGACAGAAAAGACTCTCTGTGGCATTAAGCAAAAAAAAAAAAAATCCCAAAAAACCAACTACTAATACAAATATTTTCTATCACTAGTAAATCTAAAAACATGCAAGAATTCCTTCATCAGGAATTTAATTTTTGCTAGGTACTATGCCTGAGAATGTTCAAATATGACTATGGAATAAATAATTTTAGACAGAGATGTATTATAAAGCAAAGCTGAATTAAGTCTGTGAAAAATCATGCCTCCTACCACATTTCCATCCTTAGACCCCACTTTGCTCTAAAACAATCTGGCGAGTGAATGACTCCTGTTGGACAGCACTGTATTTGTTCACAGTATCATGTGAGATTGGTTGGACCACCAGAAGGGTGCTGACATGCAGATTTTTGGTAAATAGATTTTTATTGAAATCAGTCCCATAAAAATTATTTGCCAGAGGCATTGCATACCTTAGGTGCAGCCCTACTCTCCCCTTATAAAGCTCAAATGGAAGAGACATTATAAGTAAGAAGATAAACTACTGAACAGCACACTAGGAGCTCAGGGCAAGGAGAGACAAGCTCTGCCTAGTAAAATTAAGTAGTTTATGCATGATGAGGCTTAAAGTGGGACTGAACGATGAGGAGTTGACCAGGTAAATAAAAGAGAATAGACTATTTCAAGCAAAAGTAGGTAGTGGCAAGAAGGTACACTCAAGAATATGATGAGAGGGCAGGCCACGGTGGCTCAGCAGGCAGGAATGCTTGACTGTGATGCCAGAGGACCCGGGTTCGATTCCCGGTGCCTGCCCGTGTAAAAAAAAAAAAAAAAAAAAGAATATGATGAGATATTCAGCCAGAGTAGGGCAGTAGCTTCTGAGGTAGATGGGTGGGAAGGTTAGTATAAAATATTCTTAGGCTCCATCCCAGAGAATCCCTGTGATAGAACAAAAGAATTTGTATTTTTAAGTATCTCTGAATTTTAAATTCAACATCTTGAATAAGACTACTGGGCAGGAACAGAGGATGATGGTGTTTCAAGCTAAGTGATGAGGACAGAGTTAAAAAAGAGACCACCTGCTTAAATGGAATCATTAATTATACTAAGTGTCTTCATATAATATATTTCCCATACAATAATTTGTTTATATCTTTGTAAACTAAACTTCAAAGACATTACATTTTTCAGGACTTCAACTAAATTTGTGCTG
This sequence comes from Myrmecophaga tridactyla, assembly GCA_004026745.1. Classification (NCBI taxonomy): domain Eukaryota; kingdom Metazoa; phylum Chordata; class Mammalia; order Pilosa; family Myrmecophagidae; genus Myrmecophaga; species Myrmecophaga tridactyla. The sequence goes on from PVIY010000569.1 coordinate 102,621, forward strand.
TAGAAAACAGTATTAAAATAAAATTATTATTTACTTCTCTTAAGTTAATTCATATGAAACAAAAAAATATATTGATTCATACACAAGGTTTTGTTTTAAGTGCTTTGTCATTTTATTTTTCACTCAATTCTTAAGGCTTAAGTAAAATCATGGTTTCAATGAACAAAGTTGTAAGTAAAACTAAATTGTATTTTTAAAGAGAGAACTGAAATTCTTTACTGTAACAAATATCACACATCTATAGATAGAAACAAATATGTGCTCTAAAATCTAAATATACAGTTTGTGACATGGAGAGGGAAAGCACCTGAATTACTGTGATTTTTTTCATCATAAAATTGCTTAACAAGTAAAACAATGCTTTTAATAGGGTAATAGTCTCATATTCAATTCTGACCTTGAACAGAGCATTATACCAGTCAGTTATGATGGACCACCTTAATTACTTAATCATCCTTGTCCCAGAAATATGTGCTAAAATTCCCCAAACACAGATTTCTCCTTTCATCGTAAAAGGTGTAAGGTTGATGGAGAGAAAGAATTTTAGTAAGAGCTCTAAGATCAGAGCAAATTTTTGATGTGTTTGAATGTACTTTAACAAATTAGTGGTCTAGACTGAAATTTCATGGATAATATGCTTGAGAAAGAAAAATAAATTACAAATGACAAAGGAGACAAATATTTTCATGACTATGTTTTTACTCTTCGATGCTTAAATTGTAGATTAGCTATTTCTTATAGGAGTAGGACCACAAAAAGCTTGACTAAATTACTGAATTATAAGAACAACATCGATAAGAAGAGAGCTCAGTGTTTCTTCCCAGCACCTTGAGGATAAGGGCCAATATATGGACATTACCTGCAACAGAATTTTCCACAGCACTGGGCATAAAGCAGGGCCTCAAAAAATACATGGTTTTATAGTGTGTTCATTTGAAGAAAATATGAAAGGGAAATATGTTTACTTATTCGTACTCTTCATTCATTCAGACTCCAAATGTTTGCCTTGTCCCTCTATGTTCATTGCAACCCTATACCTGACCCCTTAATATTTGCTCTGATTTTGAAAATTTTCCATGTTATACTTTAACATATGTCTAATTGCTGTTCCATTTAACAATGCTTATTTTCAAAGATTTTTCTGAATTTTCGAACGGTGCAATGAATAGCAACTTACCGGTTGTGAAGAGAAGTTTTCTAGGATCCTAAAAAAAAGGGAAAAATATTTGACTGAAAAATAAAATTTTAAATGATGTTAAATTCTATAAGGAATCTATAGGATATAAGAGTGATGTATTGGGCAGCTGAGAGTATGCTTTCCCAATGCAAATGAGAGGGACTCAAGTCTCATCGTGTTTCCATGATGCTAGAGGAGATGCTAGAGGACAAGAGAATCCATCCACTGAGAAAGGCAGAGCACAGAAGGAGTCAGAAGCCTGGATTTGAATCCTGATGGCCCCTTACAAGCTAGAGGCAGTGGCTTTGAGCCCATCTTTGAGTATTTTGACATTCAGTATCTTTGGCTATAATGTGAAAGCATTAATATATATTCTGTCTACCACAATTGCCAAACTGCTTCTACAGGACGTCAAGATAGTGAGGATTAAAAGCAATAAAATACATAAAAAGGACTTGTACACTGTGAACTCGGTGCAAAGAAGACTAATTGAGAACTTATTATGTTTTAAATACTGTGGAAAGTGATAAGGATACTTAAAGATAATAGGGTCCCTCCTACTTGCAAGCATAAAATGTTAATAGGGACATGATACTATTTATTTTAAACTACAACTATCATGAGATAATGGACTGAAGTTAACTCCCTTTCTACTTTCTGGAAAACTTTAATCAATCCTCAATGGGTTTTTGGATCTCATTTTTCATCGTTTTGGTACTTAATATTGCACAAACCTTCTAGTTCTTTTCCTTATCCCTCCTTTGAATCTGTATTCAGGTCAGGCTATATGCCAGGTAGGAAACCATTTATATGGTGTGATTTCAGGGGCCTTGAATAAGGACCTTTCCCAAGAATCCTATCTGGATTAGGTCAAATGACTAACATCCCTAGTAGCAGAAACATGGCTAAACTGGTGAAGACTTTCTGGAGGGCATTTGCAATGGTTATCAAAAGTGAAGATGTACATGCCATCTGATCCAAAATTCTATTTCTTTTTATCTGAGTTAGAGAAATACTACAGGAAGGGTACAAGGAAATGACTTTATTGGAATGTGGTTCATGCAAAAACTTGTACTCAACCTAATCATCTGTGAATAAGGAAAAGGTTGAATAAATTATGGCGCATCCATATGAACAGAATGAGATAGATCTATATATTCTGAAAGAGCAAAAGTGCCAGACTATCAATATATATGGAAAAAGGAAATTTCAGAGGAAGATGCATCACAAAATTTAGCTAAAAATATCTTAGAGGAAACCATAAAATAATTAACTATGGCTATATTTAGAGGAGACAGAGACAGTGGTGGAGGATTTCACTTTTAACTTCATATATTTGAGCTTATATTAGTTCTGAAATAAAATAGATTTAATAAGTGAAAGCCCCAAAAGGTCTAAAAGTATTGGAATATTAAGCAAAATTATGCTACACCAAAATAATGAAACAACTATCATTGTTAAAGACAGATGAATTACAAAAAAAAAGGGGAGAGCAAAGAAGGAAAAGAAAAACAAAGAAGTAATTTATATGACAGAGATAGGAAATAAGTAACACCATGTGATATGGACAGAGGACACATGGGTAGAGTAATGGGAGAGCTAGTGGGAAACAGAGATAAGTGGTGCCTCTGGATCCGAAATCATTACATGGATAGAGCTTCCATGTGCATGCTAAAGAGCTGGATTTTTCAGTATTTCTTAAAGCCAATAAAATCACATTGATGTTAAAAATATCAGTAGGAAGCGGGCCACAATGGCTCAGTGGCAGAGTTCTTGCCTGCCATGCTGGAAACATGGGTTCAAATCCTGGTGCCTGCCTACGTTAGAAAAAAATAATAATAACCCTAGAGGCAGGGGATTTGTCAAAGGCTGCTTGCTATTTTGGTTTTGTGGTTTCTTTCCGTAATTGCTTATTGTGAGTTTTTTTTCCTTTGTTTTGTTAAGGGAGGTGAGTTATGTCCATGATCACTGCAGTATTCATCTAAACAGCTCTGGTGGCGTGTGGAAGAGAATGAAGTGGGGGAAGATGGGGAATGATCTTTTGAAGTCATTACCAGTCTTAATCAGAAGAGGACATGGTCCTGATGAAACAGGACCCCAAGCAGTTTAGTTTGATTGCAGTCTTGGTGGCTTAATACAATATGAAACTACCAAGCCACAGACACCTATTGACCAGGCTCTGGTCTAGCACCTTGCACATATAATTTCAATTCATGGACTATTTCACATGAATATTTGAAATACCCCTAAGTCAGATGCTGTCTGCTACAGAATTCATCAGAAGGCCCCCACTTGTGAGGATCAAATAAACAAACACAAAACAAAAACAGAGTGAATCATGAAAACTCGATAATTTTTTAAAAGTCAAGTAAACTGATTATTCAGGATTTATAAATAATCAACTTGCTTCCCTGCCCTTTTTCCCTCAAGAGCAGTATTTGAGTTATTAAATGATTTTTACACTGTAATGACACTTCAACATTCTCTGCTAAATAATAGGAATTAGATAAAAGCTACTGAGAATCCGAAGGCAGCCGCATCTGAACACTGCAGAATATAACAAGCCGGCACTCTCCAAACTCCCATTTTCAGCTGGAAAGACTATGAAACAGTAATTACCTATATTTTCTATGGAAAATGAATGACGCTCACATTGGCAACTGCATTTGAAAAGCACTCAAAAGGAGCAGCAAGGTATAAATTTTCTGTGAATACCACAGACCCTCTTTAGTCATTCCGTAAGTGAAAAGAAAATGGGGAGACAGGCCACCCACCTCATCTCGGTATCGTGCTGCGTTCAGCTCCACGAAATCCTCACTGTAGTTCACCGAGAAGTTGAGGGCGTTCACCAGGTGGGCAGCCACATGCACGCCTGCAGAGTCACAGCAGGCACAAGTCAGGGGGGGTGGTTCGTGCCACTACAAGAAGTCAGATCCTCTTCTGAGGTACATAAAGAGTCAAACTTTGACCGCTGTATAAGCAATGCAATGTTAAAGACAGGACTGATGTTTTAAAGACACAAAAGATCTTGATATTAAGCATCAAGTAGAGAGATCAAATTTTCAAAGGCTGGAATGAAACAGTCCTAGTAAGTGAGACAGAAAATATTGACACACACACACGAATATATTCACACAGAGACAAACACACACACGTGTGCATAATTGTTGGGTAGGTATGAATGGATGAATGTGTATATATTTATTTATTTAAGTAACTCCTGGATATTTAAGATGTGCCACCTCTTTCACTTCTCTCGCAGTTCCATTCCTGCCATGTGTTTTCTATACTTCATTGCCTCCCTACCTAAAATATAGGCCTACTGAAAAAAATTTTAACCAGCTTTTATATTCTTTACAACCACAGTCAAACCATAATATCCTAAATCCAATAACAAGTGTCAGGAACTCTTTCACAGGACAGAGACTCCTAAAAATAATAATCACCATTTAACAAATACTCTACATATGATGGCACAGTAAACAGAGTGTTTGACTCAGAGCTCATAAAAAATAAAAATCTAAATTATTAAGATGTGAAGACAAACATACTTTGGCACAGCTAGGGAAAAAAGTAGAAAATGACCTGTGTTCTGGCTCAACACACCCCTATTCCTTTCAACTTTTTTCATAGTAGAAATAAGATTTGTATTGTATTGGAAAGAGCAACTTGACCTCATTGCTTACAAACAAAGCCTTATTAGTTTACTTTTCTACAAAATGAGGGTGACAGATATGAGAGAATTCAATGAGATAAGTAATATGAAATTGCTTCATAAGCCATTACAATTTACAATATGGATTGTAGTTGTTCAAAAGAGGACATGGTCTGGAAAACAGAAAACGCAACAATGCCCTCCAACCTAGAATATGAGCTCTAGAGAGGCCAATTGCTTACAGAGACAAATGAAAGTGAAAGAGAGGGACTGGAATTCTAAAATGTCCATTTTTATTGGACATAATCAGCTCTTGGGCATAGTCAGATTTCAGAAGGGAAAAGAAAGGTCAAACTAAAAGTGGACAGGAAGCTGGAAGCAGGCTAATTAACAAGCAAGAATTAGTGCCCATTCTGTTTCATGCATAGTTTTCTGTAAACCTACAACTTCTCTAATTAAAAAAGAAATCATCTTGTCCCAGGAGCAATGATCCAATTGGAGAAAAAACAGTTCCCAAGGAAGTGTCTAGAAGAGACACAGACTGTCTAGAGGAGACTCAAACATGGCCCAGGTATAAAATATTACTTAAGCAAAATTGTCTATGTCCTATAACTACATAAATCTTAAAATCTATAGTAAAAATAGGAGTTGTCATCAGCAAGATGGCAGAGAAAGTCATTCCAAAATCATGTTTCCACAACAGAAACTTTGAAAAATAAGTAGAAACTGTCAGAACTGTGGAAAATAGAGAAAGGTTTTCAGTAATCAAGGAAATGCTGAATTTAGAAAAAGGCAACCTGAAAACAGTAGGAAAGCCTCAGAGTGCTTTAATTAGTTTTTCCCCACCCACTCCCTAAGTGTGGTAGTACCTTATGATCTCAGTGTGAGTCCTTTGCCCTAGGTTGCAAAAATAGCAGAGCACTCCTTATTCACAAATAGGGGTATATCTGTGACTCTATCTGGGGTATATCTGGGTTCCAGAAAAAGCAGAGCACTAATCCAAGAAACTGCCTGCTCCCATGTCCCAGAACTCACTCTGAATGGAGAAGTGGTTGGTTTGGTTCCTAAATCATAGTGAGGGAACAATAAAACAAATCAATAATTGAACTTCACATCTTGAGGAATTAGAAAAAGGAAAGCAAACTAAATGCAAAGTTAGCAGAAGTAAGCAAGATTAGACTGAGATAAATGAAATAGAGAATAGAAAAGCAATAGAGAAAATTGATGAAACCACAAGTTAGTTTTGAGGAATGATCAATAAAATTAACAAACTTTAGCTAGATTAGCAAAGAAAAAAGAGAAGACAGAAATAACTAAAATAAAAAATGGAGATATTACCACCAACTCTACAGAAATAGAAAGCAGTATAAGAGAATCTTATGCACAAACTTATGCTGTGCTGGTTTGAAACTATTATGTACCCCATTAAAGCTCTGTTTTAATCCTGATCCAATCTTGTGGGGCCAGATACTATTTACGATGGAAACCTTTGATTAAATTGTTTCCATGGAGATTGACCCACTTAATTGTGGGCATTACCTTTTGATTAGATTACTTCTATGGAGATGTGACATACTCAGTTGTAGGTGTAGCTTTTCATTAGATGGAGATGAGACTTCACTCATTCAAGATGGGTCTTGATTAGTTTACTAGAGTCCTTTAAAAGGGGACATTTTGGAGAAACCTCAGATGCTGATGCTTGGGGGATGAGTACTTCAGAAGTGATATAGACACAGATATTCGGAGATGCTTGGAGTGATGAAGGATATGCTTGGTGTACTAACAAAGAGAGCAGACATGGACGTTTGGAGATGCAGAGCCCAACAGATAGCACCACGTGCCTTCCCATGGGATCTAAGCAAGCCAGAAGCCAGAAGGATCCACAGAGGATGCGAGAGCTATTTAAAACCAGAAGCCAGGAGAGGATGCAGAAGCCAGCTATGTGTCTTCCCATGTGTGCTAGTTTGAAGCTATTAAGTACCCCAGAAAAGCCATGTTTTCATCCTGATCCAATCTCATAGGGGCAGCCATTTCTTCTAACCCTGATTCAATATTGTATGATGGCAACTTTTGATTAGATTATCTCCATGGAGATGTGGTATGCCCAACTGTGAGTATAACCTTTAATAGATGAGAAGTGATTCTGCCCATTCAGGGAGGGTCTTGATTAGTTTATTGGAGTCCTTTAAAAGAGGAAACATTTTGGAAAAAGTTCAAAGCTGAAAAGAGAGAGATGCTTGGAGATCCAGACACTTGGAGCAAATTTGCTTCAGAGCAGAGCAGAGATGATACAGATACTTGGAGAGGAAACTACTGGCTTCAGAAGCTGGAAAAACAGAACCAGGAACAAGGATGAGCAGACACCAGCCACGTGGTGTTCCAGATGGCATCAGCCTTTCTTGAGTGAAGGTAACCTCTTGCTGGTGCCTTAAACTGGATAGTCTCACAGCCTTAGAACTGTAAACTTGTAACTTATTAAATTCCCTTCATAAAAACCATTTCATTTCTGGTATATTGCATTCTGGCAGCTTAACAAACTAATATACCACATGACAGACATTGACCTTTCTTGAGTCAAGCTATCTGTCTATGGATGCCTTAGTTTGGACATTTTTATAGTCTTAGAACTATAAATGTGTCACTTAATAAATTCTCTTTTTAAAAGCCATTTCATTTCTGGTATATTGCATTCTGACAGCATCTGACAATTAAAACATATGCCAACAAATTGGATCATCTGGATGAAATGGACAAGTTCCATTTCATAAATACAGAAATTGCCTAAATGGACTCAAAAAGAAATAGAATACCTCAACAAACCAATAACAAGTAAAGAGATTGAATCAGTGATCAAAAACCTCCCAACAAAAAATACCCCAGGACCACATGAAATCACTGTAATTCTATCAATCGTTCTCAAACTCTTCGAAAATAAGAATCAAAGGAAAGTGAATATCTATTTTATGAAACCAGCATTGTTACTCTGATGCCAAAGTCAAATAAAGATAATACAAGGAAAAAAATTACACACTGATATCCCTTATGAATACAGAAGCAAAAATCCTCAACAAAATACTAGCAAACTGAATCCAACAGTACATTAAACAGATTAAAAGCCACAGGGGATTCATGTCAGCAATACAAGGGTGGTTCAACATTAGAAAATCAGTCAATGCAATATACCTGTAGTGGTTAGGTTCAGGTGTCAACTTGGCCAGGTGATGGTGCCCTGTTGTTCTGTTGCTGTGGACTTAAGTCATCAGCACATGAAATTCATCTATGTCTGATTTACAACTGCAGTCCACTAAAGGGATTGCCTTCCACAGTGAGTGATTTTAATTTAATTAGTTAGAGGCTTGAAAGAGAGAAGTCAGAAAAGGGCTCAATGCAGCCCAGTGCACCTCAGCTTAGAGCTCAGAGCTGACAGAGACCCAGTAATTTGGCGATGCAGAAAGGAATCACCCTGGGGTAAGCTATTTGAACCCAGACAGTGGGAGGGAAAGCCAGTAGATATTGCTATGTGCCTTCCTATGTGACTGAGAAACCTAGATAAAAGCAAGCTGCCTTTCCTCCAAGGAACTGTAAATTTGTAACTAAACAAATCCCTTTCATAAAAGCCAATTCATTTCTGGTATATTGCATTCCAGGAGCTTTAGCAAACTAAAACAATACCACATTAATAGAATGAAATAAAAGAACCATTTGATCATCTCAATTAATTGCCATATACAAAGGTCCTAGGGAATTTCCCCTATGATTTCTTCTAAGAATTTTTATGGTTTTAGATCCTAATGTAGGTCCTTTATCAATTTTGAGTTATTTTTCTGTAAATCATGTCAGATAGGGGCTCAATTTCATTTGATCACATTTGGATATCCTGTTTGCTCAACATAATTATTTGCTCAACACAATTACCTATTAAGTATATGCAAGTCAAAACCACATTAACATTTCACACCCATTATGATAGCTAATTATTTATTTAAAAGCGGAAGATAGCAAGTGTTGCCAAGAATGTAGAGAAATCAGAAGCCTCATGAATTGCTGGTGGTGATATAAAGTCATGCAGCCAGTGTGGAAAACAGTTTGGCTGTTTTTCAAACATTGTATATACATACAAAGAATATTATTCAGCCATAAAAAGGAATGAAGTTCTGTAGCTATGTTCCAACATGGATGAATCTTGAAAATATTATGCTAAGTGAAATAAGCCAGACACAAAGGGTCAACTATTGTATGATTCCAACTTATGAAATCTTTAGAACAAGCAAATTCATAGAAACAAAGTAGATTAGGGGCTACAATGGGATAGGGTATCAGGAATGGGGAGTTATTGCTTCATTGGTACAGAATTTCTGTTCTGGGTGACGAAAAAGTTTTGGTAATGGATAGTGGTGATGGCACCACATAGTAAATGTAAGTAGTGCCATTGAATTATAAACTTAAAAATGGTTAAAATAGCAAATTTGATGATATATATGTCATCAAAATAAATAACAAAACAAATAAATAGGGAGATAGATATAGGTAGAGATGAGGTTGTCTAGTATAACATCAAAAGACATTGACTCAAATCTTGGTTTACTAACTGGGTGGCTTGAGGTGAGGTGCTTAACCTGCATATGCCACAGTTCAGTCTCTGCAGAATAATATTGATACTTTTCTCATGGAGCTATTGTAATGATTAAATGCTGCTAAGGCTGATGATATAATTGTTATTATCATTACAATGCTACTAGGTAATGTGTTGCACTGAGGAAGAAATAGCTATAGAAATATCACAAGAAAAGTGAAAGGTGTTTGATACTGAATACTTTGGGAAAAATTCTTGAAGGACGAAAATGTTATACACTGCATTTTCCACTATGTGTTTTGTCAGTTAAATTTTCTTTTTTCTTTTTTCTTTTTTTTTTACATGGACAGGCACCAGGAATCAAACCCAGGTCCTCTGGCATGGCAGGCAAGCATTCTTGCCTGCTGAGCCACCATGGCCCGCCCAGTTAAATTTTCTTTAGAGAAAGAACAACAGAACCCTCCCAGCTGAAGAATTTCCTTTTGTATTCTTTCAAAACTATATTCATTTAATCACAGAAGTTCACACAAGGTTGCCAATAGGCTTCCCAAATCCTCAAAATGGTTACTTTTTAAATTAACAAGGTAAAAAAAAAGTCAAAAATGAAGAAAAACATGTGACCAGTAAAACAATAAAAAAATCTACCTCACTTATAATAAAGGAAACATAAATTGTAAAAAAACAAAAAAATATACTACTTTTCCTCCTTATGATTAGCAAAGTTAAAAAAGAGAAAAGCAGAAGAATACCATTGTTATTATAGTTTGGATATAGAGAAATGAAAAAACTTCATTGCTAAAAGTGTTTCAGGAGATGAAAGAATTCTGGAGAAAACTTGGTAATGGAAATTGTGTTAAAAATGGTGTGAAAAAAATGGCTGTGATGCACATAAATACAAAGACTTTTTTTTATCAGTATGACATTTTTGTAATACAAATTTTAAATTTATTTAAATATAACACTTAAATAAATAGTAGTCTATCCATTTGATAAAATATGTGGGCAATTATAGAAAAATTTAATAAACATCAAGGAGAAAAGCTAGGTTCAAAACAATATGTGAGGAGGTGTGTACCAGTTTGAAGCTATTATGCATCCCAGAAAAGTTGTGTTTTAATCCTAATACAATCTTGTGGGGGATTTCTTTTAATCTTGATTCAATACTGTAGGGTAGAAACTTTTAAATAGATTATCTCCATGGAGATGTGGTGCACCCAATTGTGGGTGTGATCTTTTGATTAGATGGAAATATGACTCCACCCATTCCAGATGGGTCTTGATTAGTTTACTGGAGTCTTTTAAAAGAGGAAACATTTTGATAAGAGCTCACAGCAGAGCTGATGCGGACACTTGAAGAACAGTTACTTCAGAGACTTGGATGTTTGGAGATACTTGGGTTGCCCACAGTGAGAGAAGATGCCTAGACATGGGTAGAGCACAGCAGATGTTGCTATGTGACTTCCCATGAGATGCTAAGCATGCCTGAACCCAGAGTTGTGTTCATAGGAGCTAAGCGAAGGCCCATAGATGCCAAGTGAAGAGCCCCACTGGAAACAGAGGCTGAAAGCAACTGAGGCCAGGAGGAAAGGACCAGCAGATGTCAGCCACGTACCTTCCCAGCTGACAGAGATGGTCCGGATGGCATCAGCCTTTCTTGAGTGAAAGTAACCTCTTCTTGGTGCCTTAGTTTAGACATTTTCTTGGCACTAGAACTGTAAACTTGTAACTTATTAAGTTCCTTTTTAAAAAGCCATTCCATTTCTGGTCTGTTGCATTCCAGCAGCTTAAACTAATACAACGTGGGATAAGATGGTGGGGTACTAAAGTTTGGGATTTAGTTAGTCCTCTACAACAGCTAGAAAATAGCCAGGAACTCTCTGGAATGGCTGGGGGACATCTGTGACCCAAATCATACATCAGTCTGGAATTGATGGAAGGGCCAAGATTACTGCACAGAACTATAAGTAAAGCTCCCAAACTGTGGAGGCTGGTGGCCCTCCCTGCACTGGCATGGTAGGCTCTGTTGCAGACACTTCGTCATTGGGAAAAAAGAAGCAGTTTCTACTAGAAGCATGGCTTTTCTAGAGTACACAACATTATCAAACTACCACAACTTGGAAAAACTGAAAGCAGGGACATAAATGGACATTTGTACACTAGTGTTTATGGTGGCAGTATTCACGATTTGTAATGGATGGTGGTGACTGTTGAATGGCAGGGTGAACTGTGGGGTATACATACAGTGGAATATTGAACAGCTGCAAGAAGGAATGAAGTTTACCCCAAGGTGAATGAACCTTGAGGACAGTAGGTTGAATGAAATAAGCCAGGAACAAAAAGACAGAGATTATAATGCCTTACTAATATGGACTAACTACAATGTGTAAACTCTGAGAATTGCATACAAGAGCATAGGTTATCATGGGAAGGCCTATTGTAGCTCTTACAGCAGTCACATCTATTCCTGGGTTGTAGCTGTTATTTCTAAATTCTGAGATGCTAAGTTCTTTGTGTATTATCTGATCGTTCCCTGGAATTTCAGATATCTTTGTGACACCTAAGACTTAGAGCTAGAGTTCTGCACATATGAAAGTCAACATTACCCCATACAGCAACTGTTTAAAAAGCTGTAAAGGAGATCAGACTCCAGTTAGACATATGGATCAAGATGATCTGGTTAGGACTAAGATAAATCAGACCAAAGGGTAAAGGATGATAATGACTGTATTTTAAAACTTCAACATCGGGGTGAGATCAAAGGAAGAGATATTTATTTGTTGCAAAGGTTATATTTTCTGTAGCACACTATCTAATTAAACTCATATGGTCAGTTTATTCAAACACCATATTTACACGGAACCATGAATAGAGGGTGAGATTTTGTTGGTTTGCACAGGTTAGTGTGATACCCCAATACACTGCAGAGTAATCTGGGCAAAAGACAAAAATAGTCTTTGCAAAGTCACCTTAAGAGACTGAGGGGAAATGTGGAAATGTTAAACTTTCCCACCAGAGAGAATATGCTGAAATTCTCTCAAGCATTAGGGACTACCAAACTAACAAGACAAGCCCTTGATCTTGGGGCTTGCCCTTACGTAACTTATTCCTTCAAAGGAGAAGCTTACCCTATTTATAATCATTCATACGAGTAACCCCCAGAGATTCTCTTTTGTTGTTCAGATGTGGCCTGTCTCTAAGCCAACTCCACAGGTAAACTCACTGCCCTCACCCTAGTGGGACATGACTCCCAGGGGAGTATTTTTCCCTGCAATATGGGACATGACTCTCGCAGATGAGCCTGGACCTGGCATCATGGAATTGAGAAAGCTTTCTTAACCAAAATGGGGAAGAGAAGTGAAACAAAATAAAGTTTCAATGTCTAAGAGATTTCAAATAGAGTTGAGAAGCCACTCTCGAGGTTATTCTTATGCATTATATAAATATCCCTTTTCAGTTTTTGATATATTAGAGTAGCAAAAGGGAAATGCCTGAAACCATTGAATTGTAATCCAGTAACCCTGATTCTTGATAATTGTGTAACTAACTGTATAGCTTTTACAGTGTGACCATGTGATTATGAAAACCTTGAGATTGACATTCCCTTTATCCAGTGTATGGACAGGTGAGTAAAAATAAAGAGAATAGATAAATAAATAACAGTGGGGGATAGGGGATTTGAATGTTTTGGGTGTTCTTTTATACTTTTACTTAAAATTTCATTCTTATTTTTATGTTTTATGGAGTAATGAAAATGTTCAAAATCAATTGTGATAATGACTACACAGCTATAATGATGATACTGTGAGCCATTTAGTGTATACTATGGATGATTATATAGTATGTGGCTATATCAATAAAATTGTATTTTAAATAAAAAATATGTGAAAGAAGTTCTATAATCCTAATTTTTTTTTTAATTTGCATATGGGCAGGAGGCACCAGGGATTGAACTCCAGACCTCCAGCACGGCAGGTCGGAGCTCTGCCTGCTGAGCCACGGCAGCCGCCCTATAATCCTAATTTTATCCAAAAATGTGTATACAAAGTATTCATGTTTATGTATATGCCTAGAAAAAAGACTGAATGAAAGCATAAAAAAAAAATAAGAACATCATATCAGTGGTTATATCTAGGTGGGGAGATTACAAGAAATTTTCTCCAAATTCTTACAGTGAACAAAGAATCATATATTATTTTGTTAAATAAAACTCCACCACAATATAGGTTAATTTATCAATAAAATTTATCAAAATAAATTCATCAATATTGCTCTTTCCCAATCTAATTAAACACATGCTCATCTTGAGAATAGTGGAACATCTACAAAACAGATAATAATAGTTGGGCATTTGTCATCTTAATTTAAAGGCTTCTATGTTAACTGCATACTTACAGTTCAAAAGTTCAAAGGCATCCTTAGACAAAGGATCGCCATTCTTTCTCAAGTCCCCTAAAAAAAAAAATCCTAGCAAACTGCCATATGAGATATTTCCTAAAAGGATATAGTCACCTTCCTTAAAAGGACTTTTAGATCAAAAGAATTCAGGATTTCTAATTTTAAGCAAAATGGAGGAAGCTCCACCAGACACTTTGCATGGATTCTCTCACTTAATTCTCACAACAAAGCAATGATGTAGGTAGACTCATTCCTATTTTACATGCTATACTGGTTTGAAATTGCTACGTACCCCAGAAAAAGCACATTTTCTTTCCTAAGTCAATCTCATGGAGGCAGACCTATTGTTTAGGGTGGAAACTTTGATGGGGTTGTTTCCATGGAAATATGACACACCCATTTATGGTCTAATCTTTTGATTAGGTTACTTCCATGGTGACTGGTGCAGCCAATTGTGGATGTGATCTTTTGATAGATGATGTCACTCCACCCACTCAAGGTGGGCCTTGATTAGTTTGCTGGAGTCCTTTAAAAAGGCAAAAAAATTGGAAAAGCAAAGTGGCTTCAGAGCAAACAGAGAAGCAGACATTTGGAGATGCTTGGAGTGCTGACAGAGAGAGCAGATGCCTAGATACAGATGTTTGGAGATGCAGAGCTCAGCAGATGTCGCCATGTGCCTTCCCGTGAGTTGCTAAGCAAGTTAGAACCCAGAGTTGTATCTCAGAGGAGCTAAGTGAAGGCCCACAAATACTTATAAGAAAACCACTGGCATCGGAAGGTGCAAGCAACAAAACCAGGAACAAGGACCAGCAGATGCCATCTACATGCCTTCCTGTGTGACAGACATCAGCCTTCCTTGAGTCAAGAATCTTTCTCTGGATGCCTTAGTTTGCACATTTTTATAGTCTTAGAACTGTAAACTTGTAACTTAATAAATCTCTTTTAAAAAGCTGCTCCATTTCTGTTATATTGCATTCCAGCAGCATTTAGCAAAGTAATATACACATTATAAAACTAAGGTTAAAAAAGGTAATTCAGCTAAGTTCAGACCACTAAGGAGTGGCAGAATTCAGATCCTGTTTACCAGTTCTGGAGCGCATAGTCATTCATGGAATACTCTACACTATTTCAGTCTCTTCAGTGTTTTCCAATTGAACTAGATATTTGGACATAACCACAGTTAAACAAATGAAAGCACGTGCCAAACTTTCCTGATTTTGTTCCATTTATGACCTTTCACCCTTCCTTAACCCTAATTTATCCCCAACCCTTATTTACCACACCCAAGTCCTCATTTCATCCTGAACACTTACTCCATCCACAGCCTTGAGCTGCACTGGAATGCTAATCCTATCACTGACCCTCTCCCAATCTCTCACCTCCATACCTAAAGACTACTGATGGGAAGATGAGATGATGCTTAGGGATGGGAGAGTAAAGATGGCTGTTTCAACAATGCTCAGCAATTTTAAAAAGCTGACAATTAAATGATCTTTTCATAATGGCTGCATCAAAACATTCCTCAGTAAAAATGACCATATATAAATGGCCAGTTAAAATGTCCTTAATATTCAAACAGCTATGACATTTCAAATAATGGCCAATTCAAAATGCTAGGTGGATGACACTGGGATAATTAAAACCCAAAATTGTAAATTATAATCACTAATTCCATTCTAAAAACTTTATGTACATATTCTCATTTTAGCCTTACAACTGGCTGAGATAGTTGCTACCATCAATTCTTTTCCTTTTCATTTTAAAGTTAAAAATACAAAAAACTGAGGATCAGAGAGTAACGTCACATAGTAAGGCAAAAGTACAGCCAAGGATAAACCTAGGCAATTCAACTCCAGAGTCCATGTTTGTAATCACTACATTTATTGTTTCCTGTTCCAAAAATGTGAAAAGTACCACATAAATGTTTAGGATAAGAATGTATTGAAAAGTTGTTCTTAAAAGCAAATGATCATCATTTTATTTTTTTTAACTTGGAATGACGCTATACAAATTACCACGACTTACAACATTTGCTCTCCTACACAATTATTAATATCAAAAAAACATTTGTCAAATATAATTTAGGGTATATTCTATGAATATACATTTTGCATTCTAATTTTCATACATTTTAAAACTTTATGTCATATTATAACTTGTAAGAGTTGGAAAACATTTAGACTGCTCTTTCCAATCTTTCTAAATATTATTTTCAGGAAATGTCCATTATCAGCTTGGAGGTAAGCACTTGGACATTATAATGCAAAAACCCTAAGATGTTCATTTATTGTATCCCCCCCATGACAACCATTTGTAAACCATGGAAGAGAAAATTAAGCTATATAATAAGAAAATCACTATTTGATGGCAGCAGATAGCTTATACAACAATAAACATGCCATTCTCAAAATTTGTAATTCTAATGTAATATTTAACATCTTTTGGCTCTCTCACCTGAGAAAATACAGATAGTAACACCACAGGTTATATGGAATGTTCTGCTTTTATCCAACAATCTTCTTGTTCTCCTGCTTGGAACCTAAATAAAATAATTTAACAGTAAAAATGATGCAACAAATAAAATTTGTACAAAGTTCTCACTGTTGTATTGTTTATAATGTCAAAATTTTGGAAATATGGCAAAAAAATATGTCAATTAAAAATCTTGAGATAATTTATGATATACCTAGTTAATAGAACACTCTGAAATCATTAGGGAGGATGTAAGAAGGCTATATGTACTGATACGGAAAGATGTGCAAAATACACTGGTAGGTAAAAAAGTTATGAAGCATAAACCACACCATGATCCTATAAATTATTTAAAATTAATTTTATTATATATTAATATATACACCAGGTCTTTACCCCAAACTGTTGTCAGTGTTTTTCCTGGTTGGGTGAGATTTGGGGAAACTTTCACTGATTACTGTGCATGTTCTTAGAATAACTTGAATTTTACAATATGTATGATTTCTGTAGTTTAAAAATAAGTTGTTCTTTTTTTGAGTGAAGCAATGTCATCCGTGGTATTAAATGTCTGTTTGAACTTGTATAATAATGTCAAGCATCTTTGGAGACCTATGTTTCACATCAAGGAAAAATTCTTTATGACTTATTAAATACTGAGAGACTTAGGTGGGCATTTTTCATTTTCTGTCACTTATCTTTTTCTTCATGCCAAGCCAGTGGCCAGCCACTGGGATTAAAACCTAGCATTTTACAATGTTAGGCAGTTTAGGGAAAGAGTTATTTCTCAAATTACTGCCTTAAAAGTAAAGAGCTTCCAATTATAATCATTTGAAAAGATTGAGAAATTTTACTAAAGTAAATCCACCCATATGAACTTCACAGAATAGCAAAGACACCTCAAGTTACCAAATTCTTAAAATATCAGTTTGTATCCAGCAGTGCCTTTCAATCTTACCGAGAAAAAGAATAGACAGACACATGCATATACACACATGGGGATAACTGAAGGAAAAAAACTCCATTTAGTTTTAATAAAAGGACTGTCAAAGTACTTTCTGTTTTCTTATATCTTTCTTTTTACTACAATAAATAAATATGACACTGCTATTTAATTAAGACATCTTTTTCAAGCCTCAAAATACATCTGTATGTTAAGCAGAGATAAGTTACTTCAAACACCAGCAATCATACCACATACTGTTCAAAAGTCACGGGGCTATTGACTGCTCACCTGTTTTCAACTGAATGAACATACAGAATCTCAATGAGACATAGTGGAAAGACCTCAGAACTGGGACATACCATAGCTCTGCCATCCACCATTCTTCTGGGCGAAGTTCTTTAAACTCTCTATGCCTCGGGTTCCTTGTCTGTAAAATGAACCTAAAAATATCTGCTTGCAGAATTATGGGAGGATTCATGAGATTATATGTGAAGTGCTCAGCGATGTGCCTGATACCGCTGTTAACAATAAGTATTTCTATCATTGTCTATGTTTCTTCAGCATCGAAGAATAGCTCACCAATCACCTTCACAGGAAACATCATCCTTACTGTCATCTTTGAAGAAACCCTTAGGAAGTCAGACCATACTATAATGAAAACTAAGCAGGACTAACATGCTACTGTCACACCTGATCTTTCTGCTGGAATCTGCAACTAGGATTTTTTTCTTACCTTCTGGGATCCTCGAAGATAAGCCAGGAGGGTTCGGCACATGGGTAAAAGGATAAGGCTGCAGTTGAGGTTAAGAACAGATGCGGAGGCTCTGCTTAGACACAATCCTAGCTGAACAAACAAGGCAAGGGTCAAAACACAGTCAAAGACAGAAGGCAACTACAATCAGCCCTGACCTCACATTCAGGCTGCAGGTCTCTTTTCATTCTTTAAGGATCATGGCAAATGCCAACTTCTTCAAGAGTCATAGATAATCCTTCCTCCTCCTTCTCACCACAATGCCCACTCCCCACAAGAGAAACTGGTCTCTCTCTGCTCTGCACTACTCCCATGAAACTTAGTTCTTCTCTCACTTCAGCTGGTGTTATAATCACCTGAGTTTCTTCTTCCAACACAAAGGTAATTTCTTGTTCTGCCCCCACCATACTATTCTGGGGCTTAAGAGCCCTAAAGAGCCTTGGTATATTCTGTATCTCCACACACTGGTACAATATTGGTTTCTCTGTTAACTGATAAAGACACAAGAATGTCAATCAAACCGTTTTCATTTCTGTTCTCTCTGGAACACTCTCAGACTCCACACAAGCCACCCTCTTATATATGGCTCTCTGTCTCCAAACTCCTCACCTTAGTAACTCCTCTGATCTCTCAGGTTTCATCTCAAACACTACTCCCCTAGAGTTCTTCCCTGATCCTAAACTAGGAGAAACCCCACTGTTAGAAACATTCCTTTTGCTCTCTGTACTTCCCTCATTATTATAGTATCAAACATTTTATTGCTGTCACCTGTGTAAATGCTCTCTCCCTCCCTGTTAGGCAGTGAGCTCTGCTACAGCAGGGAACGTGCCTGTCCTATTCATATCTGTATCTGCCTGAGTCGCCACACCTTATATAGAGTAGGTGATTAAACATATTTGCTGAAGAGATGAATGGACTAATAAAAGTCAAACCTCTGATGCCTACACCAGTTCATTTTTAGCATTTCTGGCTTGATTTTCACCTCTCCTACCTAGCTGCATCTCCTCCCCTCTCCAGATCCTCCTTTTAATCCCATCTCTCCCTAGGATGTACAAAATTATAGTCCCTGTTACTGGTAGGATGACCTTCTGCAGTTGGAACAGCATCTATCTACAAGTAATAGGGAACCTAAGACTTAGAACAGTGAAGGCAGTTAAAATCTACTTTTGATTATTAGAGTGTAGGTGTCTCTGCAACTTAATAATATGCAGTAGAGAATTCTTTAGTATATGAAGCTCCCATTCCAAGGCCTTCCACAGTCTAATTTTCATCCATAGAATTCAAAAATACTGTTGTTTGGTTGTTTATTTTCAGGAGAATCAAAGGCAATATGACCTTGAAGTCTGCACTGTAAACATTCTGTTTTCTTAAAAACTGCATAATCCTGCCAATTCTCACACATTTATTCTAATCAATTAGCAGAAAATATAATGGAGATGAGGCAGGGATTCAAGTTGACTACATCACAGTATGGGTAAACTGGCTCTCCGTAGGGGGCGAAAAACATCTAAGTTGTAGTGATTTGCCAATAGCTGTGTCTAAATACTCCAGCCATAACCAATTTCAAGCTTCCAATTTGACATCACTGAATGCAGCTGGGAAGACACGTGAATGAATGGCTCTCGCTAGCAGGTCCGAGCATGCCACTGGAAGGACGTGTGCCTCAAAAGGGACAATAACGGTGCCTAATCCACTGGGCTGCTGTGAAGAGTAAATGAAGTAATATATGTAAAATTCTTAGAATTCTTAGAATCTTGTCTAGAACCCTGACGTCCACTTAATGGGTAGTTGTTACTTCACTTTCTGGTAGAGGCTGTCATTCTGGGTGATACAAGGCAAGAATGAGGCAGTTCCATCGAGGGTCTTGGCTCAATTCCCTCACCAAATTTCTCTGGGGATCCAGTCATCTACACTACAGGGCACAACTCCAGATGCAAGAATAGTATGCAAAGACCTCTTAGCAAATCCACAGACCTACTACAGCCACTTAAATCAATCCAGGGATTACGGGAAGGAGGTGAAAGAACTGAAAAGACTAGACATCTACAAGCACAACCCCAACATCTCTGCAGAAAGTGTCCTAGTTCTCCATTTCAAATAAGATGGTGCACTTGATAACTGGAACTCATAAGCTTGAATATGTTTGGGGAGCAGGGCATGTCATAGTTGTTAGGGTTTTTTAGCATCATATTCTCTGACGATCACTAATTTAAAGCATTACCTCATTAAAATAAATGAAACATAATATAGAATGGAATATAAAGATGTTAGCAAACTCATTACAGGCCAAGCACAATTCGGAGGACTTTCTATTCATTAACATATTAAACCTCCTGCAACTCCCGAGATTATTATCATCTCTTTTGTACAGTGAGAAAATTAAGTCACAGAGAAGTTAAGAATTTAGCCAACATCACATAAGTTCCGAAGCCAGCATTCAAACCCAGGGATTCTGGCTCGAGCATCTATACTGCTGATCACTACTTTAAATGGATTCTTCAAACTGACTTCAAAATAATGCCTAGATCAGTGGCTACCACACAGAACACAGTAAACATTTTGTGGAATGAGCAAAATAATGGATGTTTGAGGTAAGCAGTTCTCAACAAGATCCCTAGACTCCCCTCCTGACCCCCCTACCCAATCCCAAGAAGGTATTCATCCTTGTTCCTCTATTATCAAAGAAACTCTTCACCAGCATCACTACACAGTATGGTTAGGATGGAATGCCTAGTAAACTTAGTTTCTATTTTTTTTTTGTTTGGTGTATGTCATGGTATCTTGAACTTACATGTCTTTGTCCTTTTCTCTTGGTAAACAGTGAGACCCACAAGGAGAGTAAACTATGCCTATAATGCTTTCATATGATCTTACATTTTTATTTCAAACCTCACTTTATCAATTGCTTTTTTAAAAATTTGCTGTGAATTACTAATTTTTATTTATTTATTTTTAACATTTTATTTATTGTGAAATATATACAAAAAGCAATAAATTTCAATGTACATTTTAAGAACTAGCTATGGAACAGATTTCGCAGTTTGGTATGGGTTACAGTTCCACAGTTTTGGGTTTTTCCTTCTAGTACCTCCAAGACCCTGGAGACCAACAGAAATGCCAATATACTGATTCAGCAGTCATACTCATTTATTAAATCCCATCTTCTCTGTCATACTCCTCTTTAAATACATATATACCTAAAAGCAATATATTTCAGAGTACACCACAAGAAATAGCTGTAGAACAGATTTCACAGTTTGGTATGAGTTACAATTCCTCAATATCAGGTTTTTATTTCTAGTTGCTCAAAGGTACTGGAGGCTAAAAGAAATGTCAGTAAAATGATTCAGCACTCATTTGTTAAACCCAGCTGTATATAACTCCACCATTACCTCTGATCTTTCTCACACTCTGTAAGGGTATTTGGACTATGCCCATTCTAAATTTTTTTAACTTTTTTTATTGTGTAGTATAACATATATACAAAGCAAAGAAATAAAAAAGCAATAGTTTTTAAAGCACTCGTCAAAAAGTGGTTACAGGACAGATCCCGGAGTCTGTCATGGGTTATCATACCATCCTTTCAGATTTTTCCTTCTAGTTGTTCCAGAATATAGGAGGCTCGAGGGCTTAAATACTTTTTTATCATCACAATCAACTTTTTTATTCTTTTTTTTGTGAACAATAACATATATACAAAAAAAGCTGTAAATTTCAAAGCACAGCACCACAATTAAATGTAGAACATTTTTCAGACTTTGACATGAGTTACATTTCACAATTTTACATTTTTACTTCTAGCTGCCCTAAAATACTGGAGACTAAAAGAGATATCAATTTAATGATTCAGTATTCCTATTCATTTCTTAAATCCTATCTTCTATGTATATCCCTCTCTTTGGGTTTGTTTGGGTATGGCAATTCTAATTTTTTTATATTGGAACGGACTGTCCCTAATATGGGGTAGGGAGATGGAACTATCTGATGTTCTGGGCTAGGTTTCAGGACTTATAGGGACCAGGGACCCATCTGGAGGTTGTACATTTCTGGAAAGTTACTCCAGTGCCTGGAACCCTTGTGGAATATTATATAATGCCTTAGGTATTCTTTAGGATTGGCTGGAATGGTCCTGGTTGGGGGTTGGCAGGTTATGATAGGTAGCAAGGTCTACCTGAAGCTTGTATAAGAACAATCTCCAGAGCAGCCCCACAACTCTATTTGAACTCTCTCTGCCACTGATACTTTATTAATTGCATTTCTTTTCCTCCTTTTAGGGAATGGATGGAATTGTTGATCCCATGGTGCCAGGTCTGGATTCATCCCTGGGAGTCATCTCCCACTTTGCCAGGGAGACTTTCACCCCTGGATGTCATGTCCCATGTAGTGGGGAGGGCAGTGATTTCACTCGCAGAGTTGGGCTTAGAGAGACTGAGGCCAAATCTGAGCAACAGAGATCCTCCAGAAGTAACTCTTAGGTAAGTCCTGTAGGTAGTCTAAGCTTCTCTGCTACCTACATAAGCTTCACAAGAGTAAGCCTCATGTTCAAGAGCATGGCCTATTGATTTGGGTATCCCTAAAGTTTGACACAATATCAGGGGATTCCCTATTGGTAAGGTTTAATAGTTCCATAGTCTTTCTCTCCTTCCTCTGGGGACTTTGCCAATACTTTTTGATTATCTGCTTAATATACACTAGGATGTTTCCAGGCCTTACAATAATCTATAAAGGATTAAAGGACCTCTTCATATTCTGTGCTCCCTGTATTTCAATTGTTCAAATGAGCTATACAGATAGGTTGAAATAGATTATGCACTACAGAAAATGTCCACTCCAGATCAAATAAACCTTTCTTCCATTGATCAAAAAGAGTCTGTGTGGTTCTAAAATATAGACACTGTCTTCCTTACCCCTGTGTTCTGAATTACTTTAACCCCAACCTGTCTGGCTTCATTCTTATCTCTAAATATCAGGTTATATATATAAACAGTCTCTCAAAATCCAGAAATAATAACCATCATTCTGAACTTAATGTGTCTGCTATAAAAGCTTACAGTCTAGGCCTCTGTTTTTTTTAAGCATTGTCTAAAGGTGACCATACCACTGTTTTTTGTTTCTGGCTTATTTTGTCTCACCAAATGTCCCACATGTTCATTCACATCATTGCATGACTCATGACATTGTTCCTTTTTGTAGCAGCCTTTTTTGTCTCTTATGATGTCTTTACATTTGAAGTCTATTTTGTCCGATATTAGTAGAGCTACTCCTGCTTTCTTTTGGTTACAACTTGCTTGGAAAATCTTTTCCCATTCTTTTACTTTCAATCTATTTGCATCCTTGCATCTAAGATGAGTCTCTTGTAAGCAGCATATAGCTGGATTATGTTTCTTAATCCATTCTGCCAATCTGTATCTTTTAATCGGTAAATTCAGTCCATTAACATTCAAAGTTATTACTGAAAAAAGCATTTCTTGATTCCATCATCTTATCTTTTTTATTTTATTTGTCAAATTTATATATTCTTTTCCTTCTTTCTGTTCATATTCTTTAAATTACCCTTCGTGGTACTCTTCACTTCTGTGCCATCCTCCAAACCTCCATCTCCTGTCTTTTTTTTTTTCAGCCAGTAGAACTCCTTTTAGTATTTCTTGTAGGGCCAGTCTCTTGTTGACAAATTCTTTCAGGACTTCTTTGTGAAAACTTTAATCTCTCCCTCAATTTTGAAGGACAATTTAGCTGGGTACAGAATTCTTGGCTGGAAGGTTTTCTCTTTCAGGATCTTGAATATATCATACCACTGCCTTCTCACCTTCAGGGTGCTCATTGAGTAGTCTGAACTCAGCCTTATTTGATTTCCCTTGTATGTAGTAGATTGTTTTCTTTTGCTGCTTTCAGGATTTTCTGCTTCTCTTCAACATTTGACAGATTGATTAGTATGTGCCTTGGGGAAGGCCTATTTGGATTTATTCTATTTGGAGTTATTTGGGCTTCTTTGACTTTATATTTATGTCCCTTATGAGGGTTGTGAAGTTTTCCCCCATTATATCCTCAACTACTGTTCCTAGCCCTTTACTTCTCTTTTCTCCTTCTAGGACACCAATGTTCTTATATTTCTGCACTTTGTTTTGTCTATCATTTCCCTGAGTTCCCATTCAATTTTTTCCGTGTTTTTTGCCATTTGCTGTTTTGAGCCTTTGAAGTCAGTTATCCTGTTGTCTGTATCACTTATTCTTTCTTCGGTCTCTTTAAATCTGCTGTTGTGTGCCTCTAGTGCGTTTTTTATTTGATCAACAGAATTTTAATCTCTGTGATTTCCACTATTTTTCTATTTATTCTTTCAAATTCGTCTTTGTGCTCTTCTACTGTCTTCTTGATCTCCTTTATGTCATTTGCTATCCCACTTATTTTATTAAGTAAAGCTGTATGAATATCTTTGATTAGTTGCTCCAATGTCTGTGTCTCCTCTGGTGTTTTAATTTGGTTATTAGGCAGGGCTGTATCTGTCTGCATTGTGATATGCTTAGTGATCATCTACTGTCTTCATCCATGTAAGTATCTTGATTGATTTACTTGGGGAGTTGATTTCTGTCAGTAGTCTAAGGCCTTGTGTCTGCAGGATGGTTGTACAGCAGGGAGCAGGGCACAGGGTGGAGCACTCAGTATGGTGATTTGTTCCAGGGCAGGTATGGTCTCAGGTTGGGGATGTTACACTGACGCTTGTGAACATGGGCACCCAGTGGCCAGGGAGGATGTAGCTGTGTGGGTGCACCAGTCTGGGGGACGTGGAGGATGTAGCTGTGCGGGTGCACCAGTCTGGGGGACGTGGAGGATGTAGCTGTGCGGGTGCACCAGTCTGCGGGGCGTAACTTTAGTGTGCACTGGTCTAAGGCACTGGGCCCTTTGTGCACATGCGTAGAGTTGTGGCAGCAGGTCAGCATTACACCTTCATGGATTGGGGCAGATGTGACCGGCTGCGTAGGTCAGCACTTTCTCAGAGCTGGGAAGTGAGGCTGAGGGCTGTGCCTATCAATTGCTTTCAATGTATTTTTAAATGTGATCCTCAGATCAACACTAAAAGTAGGCTCAATAATGTTAATTATTGCACCTTCTAAGATGAAGAGCTTCTAAAAAATAATAGCCAGAAAATCTCACTTAATTGGCATGGGGGCAGTGCATGGACATCAACATTTTCAAAAACTTCCCATGTGTTTTTTTTTTTTTTGGCATGGGCAGGCTCCAGGAATCAAACCTGGGTCTCCAGCATGGCAGGTGAGAACTCTGCCACTGAACCACCCGTTGCCTGCCCCCATATGATTTTAATGTGCAACTTGGGTTAAAAATAACAATCTTAAGCTAATTTAGCTAAATTATACTATTTATTTTATAGGTCAAAACCACTGCCAACCATTAAATCACATAAATGAAACTGTATATTTCTAAACCAACTGGCCAAATTATTTTTTCAAAAATACTTGAATTTTGTATTAAAAAATACAAAGGTAAATATTCTAAGTTGGCATAAAAGAAAAACAAAACAACAAAAAGATTTCACCTACAGAAAGCTGACATAGTAAGATAAAACAACATTAGATCTAATGTTTCCTTAGCATCCAATATGGAACAGGCACTGGGTTAGTTGCTTTTAGTGCATTACAGCAATTTTTTTCAAAAACCTTGTAAGGTAAAAAGTATTATAACTATTTTACAGATGAGCTATATAAGGGTCTGAGACACTAACTTGCCCAAAGTCATATGATTAGTAGGAAATGAAATCTGTCCTCTGTTCAATATGACTCTTTTCATCCTAGGGTTAGCCAAGGCAAAACATTTGGCATTGGAGGATATGGAAGGAAGAAAATTAAATTAAGGAAGTTGAGGAAAGCCTGCTCCAGGAGCTCACTTGTGTTATATACAGCATGGCTTAAGTGGTGAAAACAGAATGCTAGTCATCCAAGGTTCTTTCTGGTTTGAACTCCTCTCAGGCCCAATTTCTTCATTTCATTCCTTGGTCATGAGTTCCCTCACTAGCCCTAGCCAGTACCATTTTCTCTAGCTGGTATATTTGTAAATGTGTTTACATGTCTTAGACTTCAAACTTCACTGAGCTTCTATCCATTGCCTTGCTTTCTATATGGTCCCTCAAGGCTAGTCCATAGAGAGGCAGAAATCCTAAATGTACTTCATCTTTCCTCACTCTACCTTCTAACTCTTGGGCCTAGGGCCATGGGAACTGGTTTACTCCTTTTTGCTTTTTCATCACATCCAGGTTATAGGTTTCTTAAAGGCAAGGGACCTTGTCTTTGCCCCTTTGCATCTTCAGCCCGTAGCACAATTGTAGTGTTCAAAAAATGTTTGTTGAATTGAAATGAATCTTTAAACACATGTACCATGATTTGATTAGTACTTTATTTGGTTATAACTGCAAACTTCACATATTTGCTGTCTTCTTTTATTCATGAAGTTTGGTTGTCTATCAGTAATTTAAAAATGGTCAGCTGACAAGACATGGGAAAGAGTTATAAAGGAGTCATTGAAATCACTGCTATTATCAAGAAGATAAAGTCAAAATCCTTCTACATATATGAAATACAGCATTATATCAACAAATGAAAAAAATTTGTCTTTTATAAAAGGCAAGAACTTCAAAAAAATGAATTCCTACTTCCATTATTCCTACTTCAAGATTAGGTATCTACATTCATCCATCAAAATGACATTCAATAGATCTTGAGTGAAAAAATTAATGAATAAATAAACGAGGAAAGGAGAGAGGGGAGCAAACACACTATGAAAAAGAAAGGAAACCATAAATAAGGAAAAGATAGGAATAGGAAAAGAAGTGGGGGCGGGGGGTGGGAAGGGAAGAAAAAGCATTTTCCAGAAATTCAGAACTTTTATTTACTACCTTCCTTAATTCTCTGTAATCTTCCATTCTTCCACAGAAAATGAAAAGTAAGAATGGGAGAAAACAAAAAGGAAGAGGAAAGATAACCATCCCATCCTTTTTTTCCCTTCCGCATCTCCCATCCTACTCCCTCAGTGAAGAGGCAGGAGTTTTCTCTTTTTAAAGCTTCTTTAATCAGACCAAATAGGCTGCAAATTAGAATACAAATAGTGCCATTCTTTTGACATTAACAGGGACTGGAAGTGCTAATCACACTAACCCACAACAGAATCTCCAACCCTAACTCCTGGAACTTGTGAATATGTTGCATTACCTGCCCAAAAAGGACATTGCAGATATAGTAAAGATTACTGACTTTGAAATAGGGAGATTATTACATTACCCAGATGGGTCCAATCTAATCACAAGAGCCCTTTAAAGCAGAGAATATTTATCTACTTGGACAGAAGAGAGCTTGGGCACAAAGGGATATCGGAGAAGTTCCAAGCGTCAGTGTTTTCTGGCTCTGTACTACAGAGGTTCGTGTGTTAGAACCAGAGACAGCTCACTTGTCAGACAACAAGAAAATAGGGACTTCAGTCCTAAAACTGTAAGGAACTGGATTCTGCCAACAACTCAAACAAACTTAGAAGGAGCTACTTCCCAGGTCTTCTCAACAAGAGCCTGGATGACCAACATCTTAATTTCAATCTTGTGAGACTTGGAGTAGGAAAAACAGCTTAGCTCACCCAGAATTTTGACATATAGAACTGTAAGAAAACAAACTTGTGCTGTTTTAAACCTCAAAGTTTGTAGTAATTTGGAATGGTGGCAACAAGCAATTGATACACTGAAATTGAGCTCAACTTTTAATGAGGTAAAATAAGAATTTTAAGGCCTAATAACCAAAGACTTATTCCATAAAGCCTTCAGAGATACATACTTTGATTCTTTCTAAGTTATTGTAGCAAATTATTGAAAATACAAACTTTGAAGTCACACAGGTCCTTTTAATGAGATTTTTAACCTTTTATTTATAACCATGTTACCCTAAGCAAGATCTCTGAGCTGTTTCTTCATCCATAAAATGAAGAAAATAATACTTTCCTCAAAATCTTACTGCAAAACTAAATATGATACTGTATATAGTGCTATTAAATTTCAAAATATTGATTAATCATACAAAAATCAACAGCCTACTATATACTATATTTATATATACAATTTTGCATCCAAATATTAGAGAATACAGATTATTGTCAAGCACAGATAGAACATTTACAGACGTTAATCACATTGTGTTTGTAATCACATGAAGCTAGTCTCTACAAATTTCAAAGTATGGTGTTATACACATCTCTTTCTGCAGCATCAGAAAGTTAGTAACAGAAGTTAATAAACAAAAAATTTAAATCTGTTTCAAAAATTTTAAAAGCTAGCAATTTTGAGGCTCTGAGGGAAATGTATAGCCTTATAAGCTTATATTAGAAATGTAAGGAATCTAAAAATTACTGAGCTTGAGATTTTAACTTAAAAGTAACAACAAAGTTGACCCAATAAAATAGAAAAAGATAGCAAAGATAAGAACAGACATCACCAAAGCAAAAATAAAAATACATTGAGAGGAATGACAAAGCAAAATTGTTGGCTTTTGGTGAAGACAAGCAAAACAGACAAATCTTGGGCAAACTTGATCAAGATGGAAAAATAAAGCCAAAAATATATGATACTATTGATAAAATATGGGCATAAATATGGACATAATAGATTTGAAAAAGAAATAATTATCAATGGCATTTGTGCTAGAACATTTTACAGCTTAGATGGACTAGGTAAATATCTAGGAAAATATAACTTATAGAATTGTAGAAGTAGAAAAAGAAATGTTAAAAGTCCAAGAACTATTAAAGAAATTGAAGCATTAGTTTAAAATCTTCTGACATAGTAACATCAGGCCTAAATGGTTTTGCAGGTGTGTTCTATTAAACTTTCAGTTAGGAGATCATTTCAATCTCATGCAAACTCTTCTTAAGGAAAAAGAAAAGGTTACTTGATTCATTCAATGAGGTCCTGTAATTCTGATTCCAAAAGCAGAGAGGAACAGCATACCAAAGGAAAAATTAATAGCCCAGATCAGACCAAAATATACGTGCAAAAATCCTATACAAAACAGTGGTAAATTAAATCCAATACTATATACAAACATAGTATACCAGGACAAGTTGTACAGAAATATTGTACTGTTTAGAAATATTGTACTTTAATATTAGAAAAACTACCTTTTCAGACTAAAGGAGGGGGAAAAGGATTATGATCACAATGATGGCAGAAAAAGAACTTGCATTCAAGTTTAAAAAATAATAAAAGATTTTTTTTAAAAACATGGTTACAATCTAATGAAATATCTATCAAAAAAACCTTTAATAAAAGGACAAAGTTAGCACTACCACCTTTCCTTTTAGCATTGTACTAGATACCAGAATAATACAATACTTTTTCAGCAGAGTAATACAGTAAAAATACCATAAAATAGAATACATTTTGTAATACATTTAATATATTGTCTTTAATATATATTAATAAAACAGTAGTTGTTTACTGATGATCTAATTATCTACAGAGAAAATCCACAAGAACCTACAAACAAATTGATAGAAATAATAGAAGAGTATATAAGGTGGCAGGATATATGATAAACATAAAAAAGCCAACTGGACTGCTCCATAAAAGCAAATATTAAAATTAAAAAAATATTTAATATTATAAGAGCTACAAAAATTGTAAATTATCTCGGAATAAATCTATCAAAAAGAAGTGTTAGACTTACATGCAAAAATATCCCTAAAAAATCTAAGAGAAGCCCTAAGTAGATACATAAATCATGTTTTTATGTAGGAAAACTTGATTTTGCGAAGATATCAATTTTCTCAAAATTGATTTATAAATTAATGAATCCCCAGTTAAAACCCTGACAGGACTTTTTATGAAGCTTGACAAGCTGATTTTAAAATGTATGTAGAAAATCAAAATAGCAAAACACACTGTTAAACAAACAATTAGATTAAAGGAAAAGGAGAAAGGATTTGGCCTCCAGATAACAGGATTTATTATAAAATTATAGTAATTAAGAGCATTTTTAAAAAATGTATAGATAAAGTGACCAAAGGAACAAATAGAGCACCCATATACAGCACATGTGATAGAGATGGGATGTAAGGTGGGTGGGGAAAAGAGAGCCTATTCAATTAAGGAAGCCGTTGGTTATGCATATGCAAAAAATGAAATAACCTCTCTTTCAAAACACCGGAAACATCAGTTCCAGAATGAGCTGATTATCAAAAGCAAATATCAAAAGCAAAATTTTCAAACCGTGAATAGAATATATGAGAATCTTTTGAGCATCAGCATAGGACAGTAATTCTCAAGATCTAAAAAATGCTAACCACAAAAAAAATAGATAAATTCAGTTGTATTAAAATAAAGAACTTCTGTTCTTCAAAGGTCATATTTAGAGTAAAAGAGAAAGCCAAAGAATAGGAAAAGAAATTTGCAGTAAATGTACCTGATAGAAGATTTATCTCTAGAATATATAATACCTACTCATCAGTATAGACTAAAAACAATTTTTTATATTGGGAGAAAACATGACCTCACAAGAGAGGTCATCCACATAATGAATAGCATATGAAAAGGTGCTTAAATCATTAGTCATCAAAGAAATGCAAAATAGAACTATAATGAAATACCACTATACCCTCACCAGATAAACTATAGTTAAAAGGACTGAGTGCAATTATCAAACGTGGGAAGCATGTTGAACAACTGGAATGCTCATGCCTTACTGGTGGAAGTGAAAAATGCTTCTAATACTTTGGAAATCTATTCGGTAGTTTCTCTTAGCTAGGATCCTAGCAATTCTGCTCCTCATTATATTCCCAAGAAAAGTGAGTGCATGGCTATGAAAAGATGTGAAAGACTGTATATGGCAGCTTTATTCATAATAGTAAAAAACAGGAAACAATCTAAATGTCCATCAACAGTATAATGCAAAAATAATTTGTAAAATATTCAATAAAATAGGAGACATCAGAGAAAAAGAATAAACTATCGCTGTATGCAACATCATGAATGAGTCTCACAGACACAATGTTAAACAAAATAAGATAGCAAAAAAAGAGAATATACTCTAATACTCCATGTAAATGAAGTTCAAAAATAGACTGTCCCCAAAATCTTTGGAGGCATGGGGCAGAAGAACGGTTACCCATGGGAGCTGGGGATTATCAGTTAGGAGAAGGGCACAAAGTAGCCTGATTGCACTAGTGCATATGTGAATACGCGCGTACATAAAAACTCAACAAACTATACACTTAAGAATCCTATACTGTGTATGTAATAGTTCAATAAATAAAGAAAATATTTGTACTATCTTGTAATGTTGAACATTCATATATCTATCACCCTAACATTCTATCCCTGGTTATATACCAAGGGAAGCTTTCTCACCTGCGCATCAAGAGATATGTACAAAAATGTTCATAGAAGCATTCATGCTAATTTAAAAAAACTGGCATAAACACAAATGCTCATGATAGAAAAATTAAAAAATAGATTGGGGAGCGGGGTGCAAAGATATTTCAGTGGTAGAATTCTCGCCTGCCATGAGGGAGACCCAGATTCAATTCCTTGCCCATGCACTTCCCCAAAACACACAAAAAAATAAAACAACCATATAAAGATTCAACCAATCACACTGCAATAACAGGATACTCACATGAAAAAAGAATGAAATGTGACCCCACCATATACCATACCAAAATAAAAAAATTTTAAAAAGGGGGAATATTCACACAATGGAATAATATACAGCAGCAAAAAATAAACAAGCATGAAATACACACATACATATGTGATAAGACTATTTTTTAGTAGCAGAGAAATGAGAAACCCAAAATTCAGAAGTGGTAAAATCTTATAGGATGGGGATAGAAAGGGGCAGCTAAATGATAAGAGGGCATATGTGTGACTGTAAGTAATTGGTAATGTTCTAATTCTAGATGGGTCCACGGATATTCCATTTATTAGAAAATTTATTTATTTATACACAATATAAAACAAATGAGGGTCATGCATTAATCAATAATGCTACTGTGTTGTGAACTAAGGACTATTCAATTGTAAGATTTTTGTGCTCCTGAAATCCATTTAAAATAAACAAAAATAAGCAATTATGTATGAAAAGTGCTTACTTCAATGCCTGGCACAAGACAAGAACTCAGTAAATGATACCTATTAATAATAATAGGATTGATAATTTCTGGGTCACCACTGAAAGCTCCACGCACACTCTGTATATGCCTCACATTGCACAAAATATTTTTCAAAGATTTAGTCCCTTCAGTATTAATGTAATGCTTTTTGGCAACTAATTTTAAATCAAATTGCCATTGGCTATTGCCTGGTATGATCCTCATTTTTCAATTGAAAAGTGTATCACACGAAAACAAAAGACGGGTCATATCTGTACACTTCTCCTGAAGTAAACGTGAAACTATTCTATTTGGGGGGGGGCAGTGCATAATCCTGGAATTGAACCCAGGATTCTACCACTGAACCACTTACTTGTGCACTATGAAACTACACTATTTTAAGGATACTAAGAAATGTGTGTAAGTCAGCTGCTTTTCTTATCTTGAAAGTGCCGTGCCCCTGAGATTTCCAACTTAATTGTTGGGAAAATATCAAAGTGATTACACAGTGTTTATTGACAGTAATGTGAAATATTATTACTGAAAAGTTAACAGGGAAATAAGTAGTGTTTGTCAGGAAAGCAATACTTTTCATGGACTGATAGAAAAAATATTTTCATGGTTAGAATACCTTGAGTATATAGTTCAGTAAATATACCAATGAGTGGAGAAATGGAAAGTAATCCTTTTTGGATTATCTAAAGAAAATGTGAAATGTAATTTTCTCACCTCAATCAACAAGGTTATTATGATTTGGGGTTGATGGGTTTTTGTTGTTTATTTAAGCCTCCAGAGATATAGAATAATTGTTATATCTTTTTATCTGACATCGGCATATAAGAAAATTTTAGCTCCAGGGATTTTAGATGACAATTTGATCTGCAATTTGAACATACCAGAACAAAAATCCATTTGAAATAAATTAGCCAAAAGCTATTTTACAAATTCAAGTCATAAGAGATACAAATATATTATGTTTACTTTGAGGCTCAATGTTTTAAAGAAAAACCTTGTACTTCATTGGTGAACCATTTATTGCATGTCTGGATATGTTTTATTATTGTGTTCACATTAAACCATGCAGTAATTTAATTCAAAGTGACATTAAGTATCCCCTTGGGGTAAATGAAGTTCATTTTGACATTCTATTCGTCCTTGTAATGCTGCAAATTCCACCAGAAAATTTACAGAGAACCCATTTCCTTATATATATATATTTGTTCCTGAATAAAATTACTTTCTCAAATTGAGAACTTATTTTTACTATGTTATCAGAATGAAGAACTTACTCAGAAGCAGTGGAAAGAATAAGGAAAACAAAGAGAGGGATCCCGTTAGAAGGGCACAATAAAAAGAAACATAGTTTATTTTATACATGAGTAATATTCTAACTATGAGCATTTATTTCATTTAATTGTTATTAATCCATGACCTTCTTAAGCATTAGCTACCTCAAATGTTCACTAATAAGAAAATTCTATGTGTCTGGCTCACTCTATGCAAATGATTTCTTTTACCATTCCTAGAGAGGTTAACATGCCACTCTGGAGTTTTCACATTTCTTTCAAATTAGTTGTCAGTAGATGGCAGTGCTACTTTCATGTTTCAAAATCCACCTGTCAAGGTCTCTGAGAAACATAATTAACTGAGAATTCCATATGCAATTTTTCAAATTATAGACATAATTTAAATGAAGTCTGAAAAAGATACAGCTTAGTCTTATAGAAAATTACAAGAAAATATGCCATTTGAAGCAAGCTATAAAAGAATATGTATCAGGTACAAGTCCATGGTCATTTTCTTAAAATTCAAATGACCTGGTTTCTTATCTCAAAGCTGCTACTTACTACCTTTTAATCTTGACCTAGTTAACTATCTGTTAAACCAAGCTTTCCTTATCTATAAAATTAAAATAATATGCCTACCTTTTAGGACTTTTTGAAAAGAAAACCACTTTTAAAAATGCAAGTCCTAACTGAAGAGTCACGGAAGATCCTACGACTTCAATTCTCATACAAAGAACATTTTTTGTGTACATCCAAAGGGTACAATTTAAACTTTTTCATCTGATGTTCTCTGACTTGTTACTGTTAGTTTGTCTTGTTTTGGTACTACTGTTTTGAGTCAACTGATATGTGTGCATTTGCTTGAAACATAAATGCTAACATATAATTTTTGTTATATAAAAAAATGCAAGTGCTATATAAATTTAACTTATTGAGCTACAGTCACTATATCACATTTTGGTGGTTTGGAGCTGTATGTACTTACCCCCCAAAAACATGTTCTTAAACTTAATCCATTCCTGTAGGTGTGAACCCATGGTAAGTAGGACCTTTTGATGAGGGTACTCCAATTCAGGTGTGGCCCACCTCAATCAGAATGAGTCTTAATTCTATTACTGGAATCCTTTATTAGTAGAATGAAATTCAGATGGAAAGAGGAAGCCACAGGAAGCCGCCAAAAGTTGAAATTCAATGGAAACAGAGAGGCCAGGAGAGGCCACACTGTGCACTGCCCTTTGACAAGAGAAGCCAAGGGCCAAGGATCATGAGTAGCCAGCCCCCAACCCCAGTCGTCAGTAAGAAAGCATCGCCTTGATAATGCCTTGATTTGGATTTTCTTTTAGCCCTCAAAACCGTGAACTAACAAATTTCAATTGTTTAAAGTGACCCATTGCAGCATATTTGCTTGAGCAGCCAGGGAAAATGAAACAAACCTCACCCGTTCTTTGAAATGTTCTCTTCTGTACTTCTACAGTATCTGTACATTATTCACTCAGCAAATATTTGTTATCAACCTACTATCTTTCAGGCAATTTACAACGTACCAGGAGTCCAATGGCTAACAACAAAAAGTTCTCGTTCCCTTTGGGCACTTATATTTTAGTAGGAAGCAGCTATTAACCAAATAGCTGCAAAAGTAAGCATAAACAGTAACTGTAATGTATGTGTGAATGAGCGATGTAGAAGTATAAGCATGGGTAACAGGAAACTACATCTAAATTAAGTCAGGAAGGCTTTCTCTGTTAAGTGAAAAATGAACCGAGACCTGGAGGATGAGATCAGAAGTCATCTAGGATAGGAAGAACAGCCACGTGGAAGAAACAGCATGAGAAATGATATCTGGCAAGTGGGAATATGGTGTGTACAACAAATTAATTGAAGGCTGATATGTTTGGATTGGAAATGAAGAGCGATGCAATGTAAAGCAAAATATATGTGTATATATATGATAAACAGGAGGGGCAGACCTTTCCAGACTTTACAGGTCGTGTTAAGAATGTGGGTCTTTATCCTAAATGCAGAATGATCATTGTCTTAGGTTCAGGTGTCAACTTGGCCAGGTGAAGGTGCCTAGTTCTGTTGCTGTGGACATGAGTCAATGGTACAAGGAGCTCACCTGTTGCTGATTATTTTCATCTGCAGTCGGCTAGGAGGTGTGCCTGCGGCAATGAATGATGTTTGTCTTAACTGGCTGGTGCTTAAATGAGAGAGCTCAACATAGCACAGCCCAAGCAGCTCAGCATGCCTCATCTCAGCACTTGCAGCTCAGCCCAGGCCTTTAAAGATGCAGAAAGGAATCACCCCGGGGAAAGCTGTTGGAACCCAGAGGCCTGGAGAAAAAGCCAGCAGAGATCGCCCTGTGCCTTCCCATGTAAGAAAGAACCTCAGTTGAAAGTTAGCTGCCTTTCCTCTGAAGAACTATACATTAACTAAATAATTCTTCTTTTATTAAAAGCCAGGCCATCTCTGGTGTGTTGCATTCCAGCAGCTAGCAAACTAGAACAATCATGTTTTAAACAGAAGATGCGATAAAGAGATTAGTATTTGATGATGATTACTCTGAATGAAGTGCGGAGGATAGATTGAAGGAGGCAGTTTTGGTAATTACATCACTTTACATTGTTAATAATCAAAGTGAAATTGCATTAGAGAGAAGGACTACATTGTTAAGGTAATTATATTATACTTACAGATGGGACTCCACTTTACCACCTCTTTAGTAATCAGTAAATTGTTTTGCTAAATATTTTACTAATATACTTTTAAACTCGGAGAACTTAAAGGCCCTAGCCCAACTCCGTCTGCCACCCCATGTCTAAACTCCTTCTCTGACAGCCCTGACCAAAGGCAATCTACCCTCTATTTAAATTTTCCCATAGGCAGCATTGTCTCCATTGTCAAAAACTTCTATTTTGTTTTCTTACAATAAGATGAAATCTGTGTCTCTCTAACTTCCATTCACTGAGCTGTTCTGGGTAACAATTTTCATAAGAAAAACATGCAAAAACTGAAGATAAAAATGTTATGATTTCCAAGCCTGGTCTTGTTTCCTCCATGCTAAACACAATTAATTGTCTCAAAATTCTTGAAATAATTTCAAGACACTCTCATCACCTCAGGGACCATTTCCAATGATCTTCATTAAATGTGTTGCCTAGAATTCAGCACATTCTTGACACAGACTAATAGTAGAGCATAGTACTGAAGACCATCAAATTCCTCGTTCTGAATACCATGTCTTAATTCTATTTAATACTGTTATATCATAATTATATTACATAATGGCCCATTTGAGTTCATAATATGTGAGCTTTCCTCACATGAATTGCTATCAAGCAATCTCTCCTATACTAGGAAAATACGGGCGTGGGAGAGAGCAGGTACATAAATGCAAGATTTATTGGCTCAGTCCACTCTAGTATGTTCGTTGTAAATTTCATATTCTGATATCTGTTCCTTTCAGCTTTGTCTCAGCTGATAATTTTACATCCCCATTTTCTCCATCTTCATCCAGTTTCTTAACAAAGCTATGAGAATGTGACAAATCCTGTGAAGTAGCTGACACTAGATCAGACTGACTCACAAACTATCTTTAATGGTAAATTAACTTTCAAATAAATATTTTGTTCTCAACTGGAAATTTCCTCAATGATTTGGGGGAAATGTAATACAATATTATCTACAGGTAAATCTCTATTCAAAACTATTATAAAGGGGATTTAAAAAAAAAATAATTGGCCATTTTCTAGCTATCTCTTTTGGCAAGTCAATAATTAGCCAGTACAGGAAAAAATAAAAATTAAAGAAAAGATTATTTTTATATTCTGATTTGCCATTTCTCACTTTTAATGTTTGTCTAAAAGTATGTAAATTTATATTCATTAAGAGCAATTTTATTGCCTTTTCCCCAAGGAAGCAATTTTAATGAGACCAAAAGAAGTCTATACAACACCTAATTTTTGCATATTTTAACAACAAAGAACTGTATAGCTCTTTTATGAAGGCTTTCAAGTTATCCAGTCCAATATTCTTTTTGTCTCTACTGGCACTGCAAGTCTGTAAAGAAACAAGGACTAGAACCCAGGCCTCCCTTCCATATTCTCTGTCAATTCCCTAACAGCACAGCATTCTCCAGAGCAGAGATGTGAAGTCAAACCCAATTTCCTAGTGCTCTTTCCAAATCACGAAGCTTTCTTACTCTTTCAGTTGCTTATACCCAACCAATAGGTTTTCCAATAGTTCTATGTAAATATTCACAAAGGCTTCCCAAGCCTGGCTGTACACCAAAACCACCTGATGGAACTTTTTACAACTAAATATTTTCTACACTTGATGAAATTCTGATCCAGTAGATCTGGATTGGGACCCTCAACAGATGCCTTCAGGCTTGGCAATCACTGTTCCAAATCTCTGAAGTCAGACAAACCTGAGTCACACAACCCTTTACTAGCTGTGTGGCCCTAGGGAATTCTCTTAATCTCTCAGTCTCATTTCCCTCGTCTGTAAAATGGAGAAAATAGTAACAACACATCTACCCTGAAGGATTTTTGTGAGTATTAAATGAGCATATATTGCATTTTGTGCAGTGGCTGGCATATAATAAGTCAACAGAAGCTATTATCATCATCTCTGGCCACTCACAGACCTGATCTAGTTTCAGAATTTAAGTGCTCTTACAGCACGTCTTCCTGTGGGGCCCACTCTTGCCAGGCCTGTTTTTCCATCCTCAGCTCTGGGGGATGATGTTCCATTTATAGCTATGGGAGCTGAGCTTTATTCTATTCAACTGCATCTAAAGAATTCAAAGAAATTTCTAAGCACCACTGGTCGGTATTCAGTAAATACACGGCAACTGACTGAATGAATGAACCTAAGAAATGATCCTATTCAATATCCTCATTTTAGGAATTAAGGAAAAGAGAACCAAAACAAAAGTGAATACCCAAGAAGATGGCAGCTCTAGGATTAGAACTCATGACCTGTGATTTCCATCATACCACATTGCCAAGGATAACAATTCTGCCTCCCACCCCATTTTTCCAGAGACTGAGATTTGCCCTATGGAACTCTGAGGCCACAATAGCTCTTTGATGGGATTGCATAGGTTATTTAATCTAATCTTTTTATTTGTCTGAACATATATTACAACTGTGTGAATAAGCCAATCTGATGGTCCCATAAGGCCACTTGGAAATAGTTTCATGTTATGTGGCTCAGTGCAGCTTCTGGTTGATAACCCAGATTAGCTATTTACTACATATTTGACTACATGTCTCAGTTTCCTATCCATAGCTCATGCTGTCACCATACCCTCTATTTGGGATGTCTGGTCACTTTTACATCCTTCAACCCACATGCTACCAGGTTACTACTTTATTATTCTTCAAGTTTCAATCCAATCATCACTCTCTCTATGAGAACTTACTAGGACCTGCCTAGCCACCCTGTCCTAATTTCCACTTCTAAATAGTCCCCCTCTTCACATATTTTGAGAAATTCAAAGCATTTCTCCCTTGCTTTTATGTCACCTTTCCCCACAATTTCTCTGAGAACACTTAACCCTTCATAACAGTTTACCTATTTATCTGCTTGACTCCTGCACAAAGCTAATAAGTGGCAGCACTAATAGGCGGCAAAAAGCAAACTGCCACCCCTCAGGGAATCTCAAAATTGGATCATTACAAAAGAAAAATTGGAAGGCAGGCCACAGCGGCTCAGCAGGCAGAGTTCTCACTTGCCATGCCGGAGACCCAGGTTCGATATCCGGTGCCTGCCCATGCCAAAAAAAAAAAAAAAAATTGGATCATTAATGAGTAAAATTCTTTCTAAAAGTGTACTCTTTGGGGATAATAAGCTCTGAGAAATGAAAGTCAAAGAAAATTAGTCATGATACAGATGCATAAGTAGAGGGACAAACCCATAAAGTAGTCTATATGATTCTCAAAGGCAATGGCAGACATTTTTTATTGCATTTAAAACAACCACTAGGTCCAAGGCAGAAAATTGGAACAATGTATTTTTCTTACACTTACAAATCAGATCTGTAGCCCTACTTTAAATGTTTAATTTGCACCACTAATAAATTGTAATAGGAATATTAATATAGAATATAATGAACATTCTGTGAGGGAAAGACTGTACTTAAGAATTAAAAAATGACTCTTTAAGGAAGGGCTACTTCAAAAGCAAATAAAGTTTCATACAATAATGAAGAACATATCATGAGCAAGCAGAAAGCAATAAAAAATAATTGGAGCAACTATTTCTTCAAAAAAATTCCTAGGATAAGCTACCAGTTCTGTGCCGTAGGGGCATATATCTAAAATTTCATGAATGTCCACTCATACCATAATAAATGCAATTCATTCCAAATGATCCTAGCTGGCTTCTGTCACCCAATTACTTTGGAGACTTTTAATCTATGATTCAATTTTTGAGTTAAGTTGACTTCTCTTCCAATCTATGAACTGCTTTCTTTTTTTTTTAACAAGGTCTCCCAAAGAAGCTATCAATTCTAAAGAAAAAAGCTGAGAGGAAAAAAAAAATGTAAGACCAAAGAGACCACTATATATGCATCCTAACTTTATATCCAGAATTTTCTCATGCGTAACTCAAATATTTCTTATCTTTTATACGTCATCATCCTTTGTTCTATTTTTCTAAAAATGAACTGTCTTTCCTTTTTTATAGAAATACAGTCTCTCTCTTGAAAAGTTTACCAGGAGCAGGAAGGAAATGTAGGTATTATGAGAAAGAAGAAAACAAGGTTGTAGCATGATATGTATGCCCTGATTTTGTCCACCTCGCCTTTCCTGTGCCAAAAGGCAAGAGCACAGAAAAGAAGAGATTTACTTTGGGACTATATGTCTGGCTACCAAAGTTACAGTTCAACATAAATGGGATTTAGAACAGCAGATGACCACATCCATGGGCTTCCAAAGGCAATGCTGTCTAGTGTAGAGGTCACAGGAATAAAAGCCAAAGAATATTTATCACAGCTAATACCTGTGCCCTCTGCCAAGGTTACTTGTCTTCTCTCCAGAACCTAGAATTAAACAATTTAACAACACAAGAAAAAAAGTACTGTCTTCACTTTCTCTCATAGGGCTTTTCAAAGGATAAAAATGTATCAAGTGAAAATGTTTTGAACTCTTTGGCTTGAAAAACATTAAAATGGAAATATTTTAAAAACTTCTACTGAATTCCCATCAATATTTAGATCCATCCCTTAACCTCTACGCCTTTCTAAGGCACAGAAACCAGGGCCTCAAGAGTTCCAGAACATCTTATTTAAGTTCATTGTTACATTTTCCTCCTCCTACACAAATGAACTGTGCAACAGGAAAAGCCTCAAGGAGTGGAACATATTTTGCCATATAGAAAGCTGGGCCAGGCCTTACTTCTTCAGGATCACAGGTCCAGCACATCTGAACACTTACTGAGTAGTCTGTCACCTCCCAGCTACTGTTCATCAGAAACAATCATTCCAAAACCCTGCATCATCCTTCCTCATCTTTAAACCAATTTTAATTCCCTGACATTCCTCCTAAAATGTAGAAGCCAAAACAGATCCCCTGGTGCCCCGTATACATGGAAAATTTATTGAAAGGGAACAATGCTCATAACAGAGGTGCCTCTGGTTAGCATTTTAATCAGACTACCCGTAATGTCACACATTAAAATTTGTGTTCAACATAGGAATGCAATATTAACATTTTTTTCTCTCATGTCTGCCAAATATATCCTACATAAACTTATTTATTTTACTTCTCCTGAAATCAATCAGGTTTCTTGCTAATCTGCTAAGTGATTCTATAAAATTGTCTTAAAATTCTATCTCTACTCTCAAAATAATAGTTTATAAAAATAAATTTTAACTGTGATGTAACTGTTGACTCAAGTGACATCTTCCAGTATTTCTTTGGGGGAAAAAAACTGTCTTCAAAAGAAGTCATCACTTCTAAAGAAAAAACTTTGGATGCATTAAAATGGCCAAACTGTCCAACAGAGTAGCTACTCAGTAAAAATGGACTGAATAAATAGTTTGATGTAGACTATTTACCTAAGCCTCCTCATGCACGCCTGTTAAAGCTTTAGACTCTTCTGACGGACCCTTCAGAGTTTAACTAGTCACCACATAGTGATCCCCACTAGTTTAGCTGCTGATTGAACAATGGATTAAACTAAATACAAGATGATATATTAGTTATTCTCCCTTTGCCAATTTTTAAGGTATGTTTTCACGTCACTAGTTCTTATATTTTATAAATAAGCTATTTAATATCAGCACCATTCTTTTAAATAGAAAAAAAAAAGGATCGCAATAGGATCAAATGTAATCCTTTTTCCCTAAAAAGTGAGCCTTGAATAAGATTTTAAAAATCACATCTTGGCCTTTCTTACAAAAAATAAAATAGCATACAACAATATTTGTCCAAGTGTGCCAGTTTATTTCTACTAGGATATTCACCACAGTATGACCTATGACAGAAAAGAAGGAGGAGAAAGTGACAAGGAAGGGGGAAGGAGAGGGGAAGAAGGAGAAGAGAACTAAAAGTCCAGCAACAGAAATGGTAAACACATTACAGTTATACATTATAGGATACAATATAGTCATGGAAGATAAAATAAATAGGACTTGTATTATGGAAATAAAATCATACCTGTGCTATATTATTGAGTTACTATCTACAATATATAGATATCTATCTATCTATATATATAGTATCTATCTATATATATACAAGTATTGTACAGGCATAGACATAGACATATGTGATGCAGCTATAGATGGTTACTCCAAAGAAATAGAGGAGAGTCTCTATTTTTATTCTATTGTACTATCAGTAATTGATATATAGAAGCATGTATTTCTTTTAAAATTTAATATATTTTAACAATTAAGTTCCAAGAATCAAATGCAATGAAAATCCTCAACGAATGAAATTCAATAAATAATTTTAATGTATAAAATAAAACAAATATAATTCAATAAACGAATGAATAAAGAAACAAAAAATGAAATATACTTTGAAATTCCAAAGGGCATAAGTGTTAAAACAGAGGCAGTGTTCTTCATTATGATGTTTTTTACAGCATTTTCTAGGTCAGTGAAATAATAGAAGCCAACTGGATATCCAAAAGTATGGGAATGTATATATTGTGTGTTTTCATTTATTCAGTAGAGTATTAAACATGTTAAACAACATGTTTATCAGTGAGCTTGTGATAATAGAGGTAAAGCTAATATAATATTTAAATCTATATTTTAAAAGAAAAATACAAAACTGTTTATTTTTAATAATCACATTGTTATATAAGAACACAAACTTATATTTAGGAAATACATCAAAATATTAACAGTGGTTATGTATGTGTTGGGGCATGAATAATTTTAGGGGGATTATTTCCCCATTTTCAATAATAAATATAAAATCTATAATTATAAGAAAAAATTTTTCTTAAGAAGAAAACACGGGAAAAGCCTTGGAAGTAAAATTTTAAAATGTTCAAATACTTTTGAACATTTACATTTTGTTTCTACAAAAATATGCACTAGGATGGTGCAACGGTGGCTCAGTGGCAGAATTCTTGCCTGCCATGCTGGAGACCTGGGTTCGATTCCTGGAGCCTGCCCAAGCAAAAACAAAAACAAAAAACAAATAAAAAATGTGCTATTTTCACACTGGAAAGTACATGATAAGCTTTGAATATTATCTTGGAAATATTTCCATGCATTAAGGTGGAACCTTACAAAAGAAGATCAAGCTGCTGACCCCTTTTCTTCTACCCTTTTGACAAATAAGAAAGTAATTAATTTAAAGCATAGGATAGGATAGGATAGGATAGGATAGGATAGGATAGGATAGGATAGGATAGGAAAGGATAAGATAGGAAAGGAAAAGAAAAGAAAGGAAAGGACTAAATCCAACTGCTACAATAAGTAAATACAAAAGGCCTGTATTTTACTACAATGTGAATAAATTATGTGTGCTCCATTGTAAGAAAATCTGATGGAAAAATTCTTTAAATTATAAAAACAACAAACTACCATAAAATATTTATATTATAACAGTACCCTTTATGTTCACCATGATGCCATTTGAAGTAGCAGGAAATTGGAGGTAATCTAATTGTACATGTTTGGGACAGCAGATAAGTAAAATGTTGTAGATGCAAACTACGGAATACCACACACTAATTAGAAACAATGGACCAAAGAAACATGCATTCTAAGGCCAGCAGAAAAAAATAAGAAATAGAATGAGAGTTTTGGCACAATGCCAATTTTGTGAATTAAAAGAACTTTACACATATAGCACCAATAGAAGGATATACATCAATCACATTAGAGAGGTTACCATTGTAGAGAGGAGAATGAGAGTGTTGAATGAATTAATAAATGAATGAATGATGAAAAAAGCTAAAAGGGAACTTTGCATAGACTCACGAAGACAGTGTGTAATGAACTGAGTTAATATATTCAATTAAATATTCTGTGCCTGACAGAAAAAATAAAACTTTTTAAAAAATCTTTTCTTTTTTAGAGAAAGAATTTACTCCTAATGTGCTAGAAAATGAGTTCTCTTCATGTATATATTATGCTTGATAAAGGCCAAGAAATTTGGAACTAATTTTGGAAACCACCACGAATTGAAAATCAAAGAACTGTAAGCACAAACAATTTCTAAATTATAACTAAGAAAACAAAAGACATGCCGCCATTTTCAAAATTTTTTGAAAATCTTCAGAACTTAAACAATGCACAAAATTAGGCTTTAACTTCCTTCAGTTACTGGAAATTTTTAGTTATCAGAACATTCTTAACTCCATGGATGATTCCTCAAATCTATGACTAGCACTTTCATGAATTGGTCTACTATAATTTACTGTTAGAAAGGAGGGAATTAACACTTTTAGGAGAGCCTCACATTTATTTCTTCTTCTTCCTTATCTTACTCTCCTCCCCAAAAATGCCATTTTTATGTATCATAATATTCGAATATTGGCATTTTGATGTTGCTAAATCTAATAATATAATCCCCAATTTAAAAGTGAGGAAAACTAAAGCTCTAAAGGTTTCGATAAACACCTAAGGAT
The DNA here is from genome assembly GCA_004026745.1 of Myrmecophaga tridactyla. Classification (NCBI taxonomy): domain Eukaryota; kingdom Metazoa; phylum Chordata; class Mammalia; order Pilosa; family Myrmecophagidae; genus Myrmecophaga; species Myrmecophaga tridactyla. Next base: position 147,103 of record PVIY010000569.1, read on the forward strand.
ACATTCAATAAGAAACAAATTCAAGATTTCAACTTAGGTCAAAATCCACATTCTTTTCACTACATCATACTTCTCTCACTGATATACTGGATTTTTCACAGTTGCCACATTCTGAAATTTGAGCTAATAGTCTCTCTCTGCTTAACAAAAGGCACTGGCAGCCACTTGGTTTAAATAAGAATTAGAATGAATGTTACAGTTAAGACTCTAACCAATTAATTAAATTTCATCTATGTAAAACCTGTGGACTGAACAAAATGTCTTTTCTTCTTTCAGCATGACACATTCAAACTTTAAAACCAGTACAAGTCTAAAGCCAACTTTCCTTGGGCGAACCAAAATTAAGGAGACCTTGTAGATCCATCGTGAGTGGCAAATTAAAACTCTTTGAATATTTTCATTTGATTCATTCTTTCACTCATTTGTATTTGAAAGTATGTACAAGATTGAAACAGCTGAAGAGTTAGTGATGGGTTCTACATAGTCGATGCCAACCTTAATCCCTCACAGAAAAATTCCAAGGGAGGTAACAAATGGGACACAAACAATGTCCCACAGCAACTGCTATTTCTCTAGTGAGGGAAGAACATTTATATTGAAGCACTACATTCTTGTGGTTTGATATATTTTGTTTTGTTTTTTCCATTTGGAATCCATTAATACAGACCACTGATGATATTTACTTGGTTTTCCTTTTAGGTATTCAGGGCTATTGGAAAAAAAGAAAAAGAAAAATTGTACTCCTTCACTTTTTATTTGCCAAACTCAAAGCACTTTACAAATGTGCTTCGGGGCTCCTGCTTTTCAAACCAGGGAGTTCACAAAGTTCAAAGGCCTACAGTAACTTATCACAAGTAACTTGGCCAAGGAAAACCAGTAAGAGGTAAAAGCATTCTCGTTACCCTAATTTATCAGTATTTTCAATAGTTGGTTCTCATTTTCTTGTTCTACAACTCTCACTCCTCAGGGTAACGTCACTCACTTTGAAAAATCAAAACAGAAGATTGATGTTTTTTTTCCAAAATATTGAAGAGTGAAGAAGTGGGGTAGCTTTACATATGATAAGATGCTAACAGAAAGGAAGACAAGTAAGATCATATTGGGGGGAAAGGGACCTAACAAACAGAGTCAAAAGGATAGCTTTGGGGGGAAAAAAAAAAACCAAAAAACTTGTTTTGATCACTGCCTTTCTTAGTTCAGCTAAACAAGATTATCTACTATTTGCTATTAGCTATTTAATAATTCTACCATAGGGAAAAGGAACATAAGGAAAAGGCATTTACCATATATTATTTCTTAAATTTATCTTAGTGTTGAAGGCCTACCTTTTATCTGAGATAAATAAAATGCTTTCACTTTGGGTACATCATTCACCTCTTTCTGACTTGACCTATATTAGATCTTTGATATTCTTGATATATATCCAGAGATCTTTAATAATTCCAAAATCAATGAAAACCATTAAAGCATGCATTTTTCCAATATATAACATGTGTGTGCATTTAATTCATCCCTAGATGGGAGCCATTGCCAAGTTTAACCTTCCAATTTCTAAAAATCTACACAAATTCTATTGATTGACCAAAGTCCATGTTCTCCTTAATCTGTCCACTTTTCTTTAGTCCCATTACCAGGATTCAAAGGACTTACTTTTCACAGTGATTTATCACACTGAATGAGTTTTATCACATCACAAAGTTGTGTAAGGATGGATACTAGGAAATGAGCTATGCTCACTCCCTACCTAAGTAAATTTCTCTTATATACTAGCCTCCAATCTTAGTTCATATCTCGGCAAAATTATCAATTACAACATGTCACAGACCTTCAGAATTCCACTTCAATAGTCCAAATTGTAAACATGTAGTGCATTGAATGTGAAGGGTCATCTGCCATTTTTCTGTCATGAAGGTTTTTATAACCTACTCTCATTCCTTTCTCCAAACTGGCCTTAATGACTCCCAAGGGAGCTTTTTCATGGCAGCATTACTAGAGCTTGAAAAAGTGGAAGGAATAATAGGAAACAGAAATTGTATGTAATAACAATCATCTTTCATGCTTGTGGTGCTTTCAGTTCTTCAAAGTACATATTTTTTTCTATCATCAGCTAATTCTCAGCACAGCACTCTGAGACAGGTAAGAATACTTCTTCTGAGATCCCGACAGCTAAGTGAATTGTTGTATAAAGCTGTAAAGGATGAGAGCAGAGTAAAGAAAAGAGGAAAACACAATTTTGGAGTTTCTATTATGTAATGGGCTTTATATATTTGCTTTAACTCATGGGTAAGTTATAATTTCTGTGATTTAGCTTCTTCTTATGTAATATGACCCACCTTGAAGAGTAGTAAGGAATCTGGCAGAACATATAAAGAACTTAGCACAATGTCTGGCCCATTCAATGAATGTTGGTTTTAGTTATTATTATTACTAATTCTTTTAACTTACTTTAACTTTCACAACAATCTTGTGGGATAGGCATTATTTCCATTTCCCTGGTTCATCTATTGAGGACTCCAAGGTTCAGTGAAGATTAACAAATGTTTTTTTTGAATGGAATGGGTTGCACCTTAAACTGAAATTCCACCTGGCAAGCATAACCCCAAGTTGCCACAAGCTTTGTGCCAATTACAAAAAACAGCAAATAGCCTTCCTCCCTCCAGAAGGATTCAGGAGGCAGCCAGAGGTCAACCAAAGGACTGAAATGGAAACATTCCAGCTGACCAACAAACACTCAACCTCAACATCAAACATCTATTTATTAAGCACCCTTGTGAGCCCTGTACCAATGGAACAAAGGATAAATCTCCCTATCCTAGATGTCATCTGCTGCATGCTCAGCACATTCCTTCCATCTTTATACTTCTCTGAATTTCACTTAATCCATAATGAATTAAACTTAAAAATTAAAATGTACTATTTAATACTATTACTAGTATTAATACTATTAATAAATAATACAAGTACTATTAATAATAATAGCTACCATTTACTGAGTGCCCATATGCCAAGTGCTAAGCATTTCACTCGTATTTTCTCATGTCTTCTTCATAACTATTTGAAGAGGATGTTTTAAGCCCTATTTTGTAGGTGAGTTAAACTTAGGCTCAGAGAAGTAATTTATCAAAGTCACAATGGGAGAGAAATGCCTGAACCAGGTCTCTATAGCTCTAAAGACAAAGACCTTTGCAATAAGAATTATGGTTTTTTGATTTACCTCCACAGAATTACCTAGACATTATTAAAACCAGTATTATGGTAAATGCAATGCTCAGCATGATGGACATGAAGAAATACTTACCACGAGTTAAAGACCTAGCAGACTCCTTCAGCACTGCACTGAGTCCATAAAGAAGTCATTTAACTAAGCTGAATTCATCTACCAAATGAAGTAAATAGACTAGAAGGATCCTTAAGGTTCCCACAGCATTCCCCAGTTCTAAAGGCTCCTTCTCCTAGGAGAACGCATACATGACGATAACTATTGTTACTACTACTGGTCTCAGAAGTGTGCAAGGCACAATAGACCCTCAATATTCACAATTTTCCTTCTATAGGAGTCAGGCAAAAACTCAGCCCCTACTGAAGTCACGTTCTTGAAGTCACGTTCTTGATGCCAAGGTCTAAACAGTCAAAATGAGTCATTGATTCTGCTCCTTGGGGGATGCTAATTTATCTGATTTTCTTCTTGTGGGGTTTGCAGGTAGTAAGGGAATGTGCAAGAGCAGGGTTCAAAATAGTTGTTGGGTGGAGCTAAGATGAAAGTTCTACAAACAGCTGAGCAGGAACATCATAACACCTTCCTAAATGAGACCGGGCAGGGCTCTTGTGCAATGTCATTCTGGAATGCTGATGCTTAGCTGAGTTTTACAACTGAGGACAAAACTATATAAATACGAGATTAATTCTTCCAAGCTCAGGCTTGGCTTCCAGGGGAAGACTGAAGAAGTTGTTAGGCATTAGCCAGGGTGGGGTGCAGAAGTCAGCCTCGGGCTTAAGAATAACCCAGAGACTATTTTCTCACCTTTATATCTGATTGAGTAGTTCTTAATAGATACAAAAACAACTAACAAACACACAGACATCTATACAACCAGAGCCTAGCCAGAGCCATTTTGAGAGGATGCATACGAACCCTGGGGTAAGAGCAGACAATTCCAAGTTTTAAACCCATTTTCACCAGAAACTCACCCCATAGAGTGAGCGGCTGAGAGCATGGTCATCAGTGCCAAACAGGTGTAGGCTCACATCCGACCTAGGGAAAGCTACTTAATTACTCAGAATCCCAGTTTCTCAATTCTGTAAAAAGGGATTTTATAATTCTTATCTTTTAGGATGATGTTAAGGATTAAATGAGATTACAAAACTAAACAGCCTAGAACTGAGTCTGGCACAAAATATATGCTCAATAAATGATGTACGTTATTAGGTTGAATTATATGAAATTGCTGATGTTCGATTGTTTCTATTTTTAAAAAACGGCATTTCCATATGGTTCATTGTTATATTGATGTTACACTGAGACAGAAAAGCACAGGAACTAAGAATACAAGTTCTGGAACCAGTTTTTTTTGATTACAGAACTACTGCTGTCACTCACTAGCAAATTACAGATCCTCTCTAATTCAGTTCCTTAGTTGTAACATGAAAAAATAAAAATACCTACTCCATAGGATGGACGGGAGGATTAAATAAATCAATTATGTAGCCCTTAGAAGAATGCTTAGTACTTAGTCCACAACGAATGCAATCTTCTATTGACATTATTAGTATTAATAATAATCAAGTGAAGAAAATAGACTTGAAAATCTCTGATACTCATCCTAAACATCTAGTCCTTTACTGTTTTTTGGATGGTATTGCTAAAAGACACTTACACTGAACAGTGGCCATTTAGCTGTATACAACTAGAGGTTAAACCTGGAATCAAAAATAATTTAAATAAAAATAAGTCTCATAATTCTCAAACAATTTATCTGAGACAAGTTTAAAACAACTATAATACTGAAAATAGATATTCTCATAAGAGTAAATCAATAAATTTCCTTAATTCTTAAATTGTCAGACGTTTCTAAATACCATTTCACATAAAATGAGGAACAAGTCGTCCATACAGGGTGGAGTTGAATGCATCCTTGTACATGTACATGCGGCTATTATAGGGCTGATCACTAGGTTTGAATGGTGACCAAGCTACTAATTCAGTTGTATTGGGGAGCAAATAATTTCAATCTTATTTTTCCACCATGGAAAAAGAGGAAAAATATCTTAAGTAAAGATATCTAAGCTCCCTTCCAACTCTAAAATTCTATCATTCTCTATTGTAAACAGATGAAGAATAAAATTGATTTCATGGAAGTAATTTGTATTCACCTGTCAATACACAGAAAGGAAATTGTTTTAAAACAGCAGAATGTTAGAATAAAAACAAAATATAACCCTTCACTAAAAATAGTCCCTGAGTTGAAATCACAACGCATGCCTGGGAAATTCCAGCTAGCCACTCTTATATTTCATGCAATAAGAGGAGACAGTTAATGATCAAACCTCTTCTGAAAATGACGAGATGCATATTTTCCCTCTCAGCAGAATCGAAGCTGCCCAGGCTTAAATACTGACTTAAAATCTTAGGTCCAGCAAGTTCAATCTCTGGCCTTAAGAAATTCACATGATATCAGATTTCTCTCTTTGTAAAATGTTAATTATGATATAACTCCTTAGGACTCTTGAGAGATAAGTTAGTTAATGTTTCCAAATCACTTAAAGAATAATGACAGACTGAAGGAAGATCATCACTGTGTTTCACTAGAAAGTTAGGAAGAATTGCAAAGCTCACAACTTATTTTCAATTAACATAAATAATGCAATAAGAGTAAAAATAAGGTCTGTGTGACCATGCAGCAGCTCTAGAGTAATATTTTGTGAGAAAAAAATTTAAATATTAAATTCTCATCATGGTGCCATGAAAATAACTAGGTTGAAGATGAATATTCCAAACACAAATGCTAGTTTGGGGAGTAAAAAGAGATATAAAGGGGCCACATGGCTCAGCAGGCAGAGTTCTCATGTGTCATGCGGGAAACCCGGGTTCCTTACCCGGGTTCGTTTCCCCGTGCCTGCCTATGCAAAAAAAATAAATAAATAAAAACAGAGATATAAAACTAGACACATTGACTCTGGTACCATAAAATACAGTCTCTTCTCAAATGAAAACATTCACATCAATTAAATGATCATTCTTTAATTATTATAATGTAAAAATACAATTCCAAAAATAATGAATATGAATGTGAGGCCTTCTATGGACAGTATTTTGAACTCATTTGCCCTCACAGTTTAAAAAATTAACTTAACTAAATCTCTCAGGGTTGACCACAGTGCATTTGTGCTTTCTATTAGAGTGAAGTAACTACTACATTTTCCATTCCTTGGAAATGAGTAAATAAAAACGGATTTCATCATAAGAAATCAATGGAACTCTTTGTTTAAAAGGTTGCTATGGGAGAATGGAGGAGGCTATTGCTTGTTTTGTTTGTTTGTTTGGATGCTTGTTTTGGCTTTCCTCAGAAGACTTTTTTCCCCCCTCTCAGCTAATTTGAGGATTCTAAAACTCACAGCATGCCATAATTAAATATCTCCTAGGAAGTGCAGAGTCTGATTAGCACATTAACTCAAGCATAAACCAGCCGTGACCATGTTGCCTCCAGGTCTGGATCAGACCAGCCTGGGAAAGAAACATCATGATGAAAACTCCTACTAAAACACAGTAATCCCAACATTATTTTATTGTTTAACATTCAAGATCTTATTTCCTGTCAGTACTTATGTAATTTTTTAATCTGTGATTTTGGTTCGGAACATTTACGAACCTATCTAAAAATAAAAGTGCATACTCCAATTCTGAAAATTAAATATTTTTACCTGCATTTCAGTCTCCTGCCACCAGAAAATTCATAAGGTGAGGCAGGAGTCAGAGAGCATCTTTAGGTACATGTCAATAACTAAAGCCTATACACTTCTGGTCCAATATCAACTCCTGTTTCTGGGAAGTAGGGCAGGAGGACTACTATATGCCAATGTCTTTTTTATTGGGCTGTTGTTTGTCTGGTTGTTCATTTAAAGCTAAAGGGTAAGTGTGTAAGGCTGTGAAGGTAGGAATAGCTCCCCACAGTCTATACCTGTCCAATATGGAAGCCACTACCCACAGGTCGCTATTAAGCATGTGTGTGGAATGCTCAAGGCCACCAAGAACTGAAATTTTTAAGTTTATTAATTTTTATTAATTTACATTAAGATTTAAAAGCTGATAGTCATTTGTGTGATTGGAAAACGTTAAGTATGATGGAACAACTTTGATATATGAATCTACTTTTTCACCTGTAAATTTTAGGGAATCTAAATACAGATCAAGTATTTCTGATGATAATTTAGTAACTGAATTGTGATGAGCATACCATACACATATTATCTCCAATAATTAATAGGCAAATAATTTAAAATAACTCATTACTAATTTTTAATATTGCCTACTTATTGAAATAATGCTTTGGAAATATTTGGTTAAATAAAATACATTATTAAAATTAATGTCACCTGTTTCTTTTTACTTGCTTACTGTGGCTACTGGAAAATTTTCATTTGCATATATGATGCACATTATATTGCTATTGGGTGACTCTGATAAAGAGTAACACTGAAAAAAGTGATATAAATACCTGTAATAGGCCAGTCAAGTGGTTTAGAACTACAGAAAAGCTGAGAAGTATGAGGGAAAGCAAAAAAGACCATACAAGACTGTATTCAAATCTTAACTCTAATTCTGATCATCTAAAGAGACTTAAGAAGTCATTTAGTTTCTCGTCCACTATTTCCTCATATATAAAATGAGAGAATAGTTTCCAAGCAGGGAAGTTAGAAGGATTAAACAAAATATTTGTAAGCACCTGGCATATCATGGTTACAAATAAAGAATTGTTTTTCAATAGAAAGCAGAGGTTTCAAACAATTACGAAGAATTAACTTTCAATTCTTCTCAAATATCCATGCTTTCCTAGAAATGGGCATATTATTTGGAAATACCGGGTGTTTCTTTTGGGGGTTGGGATGGGTGGGTGTTAAAATGATAGCCATCAAATTCATTTTCAGAAATACCACCCTGATTTGTATAAGCCTAAACTTCATGTTAAAGAGATTTATAATATATGAATGTTTATGTCCATTTCAGGATTTCTACATTTCTATCCTAGTGGGACCATGATCTTGCAAATATTTGATAGGCTCTAAGATGCACTCATCTACAGCAATAAGTTGATAATATATATATATTAAATATGTAAAACATGGAAGCCACCAGTATCTATTTTAAAATTAAGTCTATCCCATTGTTACACTGTATTTTTTTGCAATTTGCAAACTGCCCTCAAATTCTTATATTATGAAACAATGCTACAATCATTAAAAGGTTAGAAAAGTTAGACCTAAGACAAACAAAATTAAACACTCTTTCATAAAACAAATACTAAAACTATAGCATTCCTTTTTTCAATAAAAGGTAATATAAGGTGAAAATGCCTATCCCAAAGTGGTTTAGATAAATGAATGACTAGAAAATGCGTAACAAATGACCACTGGAATGTGAGGAGTCTGGAAGTCATGGTTTATCTTCTGGCATGATGCCAAGAAGAAAGACCATTCCTTTCCATAATGAATCTTGGTAAAATGTTGAAATCTGATTGGATAGCTCAATGGGGGCCCCTTATGACCATTCTTACGTTTTCATGAAAACTGACTTACAACAACCTCCCACTTTTCAATTTGTTTCTCGATCTTTTTTGGCTCCAAGTTTTCCATTTGATCCTGTTATCATCTTTTCTTCATTCATCTGATCAATGGTTATTCAGCCGCTACTATGTGCCAAGTGCTCTTCAGACCTCAAGTCAAGCCTTACCAATCTGTCATATTATGAAAATAAAAGCACTATAGAGGACTGGAGATAGAGGTGAAACATATTGAAAATTTTGTAAAAAAGTTAGTTGGGGGGGCGCAAGAGTAGTTCAGTGGTAGAATTCTCACCTGCCACGCGGAGACCCGGTTTTGATTCCCAGTCCATGCACTTCCCAAAAAACAAAAATTCAACAAATGGTGCTTCAATAATGGGATACTCACATGGAAAAATAATGAAATGCGACCCACCATATAGCATACCAAAAAAAATTAGTTGGGATATAGGTTACACATATAAAATCTTCGGCACATCTGACTAGTCACCAAAATAAATTTGGAGTTCAGGTACACAGCATCCAAGTTCATAAAAATTAACTTGTTTTCCAACATAATTAACTTTTTAATGCATCATTATTTTAGCTTATACTATAACACAGACCTCAAACTCAAAGTTCAGTTGCAGCTTTCTGGTTGTCTATTCTTAGATTTATGGTAACACACATACCTCCTGAACAAGAGCAAAATGGACTGTCATTGTAGATACTATCATCAGAACTCTCAAGAGTTTTTTCAGTCTCCCACTGAAAAATCTCACCTTCATTAACTCACGCTTAAGGGGTCTTCCTGTCTCTTCTGAATCCTACTTAAAAGACTTCCAGTGATCAGATTAAGCATTACTCATTACAGAAGACACTCCCCTTTGGCTGATTACAAATGTAATCAACTGTGGATGTAGCTGACATGATCGTGATTTAATTCTATGAAATATCCTCATGGCAACACACAGGCCAGCACCTGCCCAACGAGACAAACAGGTACCACCACTTGGCCAAGTTGACACATGAACCTAACCATGACAAGGGGAAATGTCTATGGAACAAAATAAAAATAAGTCCAGAAACCTCAGGTGCTTATTAAAGAAAACTTTGTTTTATTTGCCTATTGAATTATAATTATTCACTTGTTGATTCTTCCATTAAATTGTAAGAAACTTGATGGCAGAGACAAAATCTCTGGTTGCCCATTTTCAAGCACAGGTGTTCATTAAAGTTTCCTGATTGGTTGGATGGAAGGAAGCATGGATAGGTGAAAGATATGAGTGTTCAGATTTAAGAGTTACGAATAAAACGAGTTTAGTCTCTGAGACTACTTTTCTCAACCTTATTAGCTAAATTTTTAGGTATTAAACTTTGAAAATATCAATTGTGTGACCAGCAGATGGATTATGAAAACTAGTGCCTTGTGTGTAAGGTAAAATATCAATTAACTAATTCAGTTGCTATTTGTTGCTTAATATGTACCCAGCACTGTGCTAGATGCTAAGGTTTCAAGATGAGTAAGTTCTGTATATGAAAGGGAAGGCAGGTTCCTCTGAATTCATCTAAATTATTATACCCATAATTTTAAATAGTCATTAAATCATGAAGAACAAAGCCATGCATCTCCTATTTAGAATGTACTTTCTTCCCAAATGAAATATGACAAAGTCTCCTTTCAGGTGCTTTAACATTTTTCTGTACACTTTATACTTTTTGCTTAGAAAATGACATCTCTCTGTAAAAAGGAAGATGCCCTCAGCGAGGCTGTCTTTGGTCAAGGAGTCAAGTAGGAAGGGATAGAAAGAAAGAGATCAGAAACACCAGGGGAGAAAGAAAAGGAAAATATCAACAAGAAATAAAGCAGAGCAAAGGTTTGCACAGTATCATTCTCATATTAGACCAGAACACTGGAACCCAAATCACCTACTAAAGTAAGGAAAAGCAGCTGAGAAATGTCCAGAAACAAATAACCTCTTTAGACAACTACTTTGTGAGAAGCGGCAGTAAAAGGAAACAGTGCAGAAATCCTCAGGGTAAGCTGATGAACTGGCGGAAAGTCTTGATAAGAGAAAACAAAAAGCCTGTCATTGGTTAGCCCTCCTGGTGGAGGAGATCCTTCAGGACATGTTGCAGCTGGCAAGAAGAGGTAATTTTTCCCAGGTACCGTTGGCCTGGTGCTTCAGGTTCATTGGTTTTCACTGAGCCGATTTTACTTTTTGATCTTAAAAGAGTCACTCTTTGTAACTTGGACAAGAGTAAATGATAAATAAAGAAAACTTGTCTTGACCACTTTGGAGCACCAGTGTATCTTTAGTGAATGGAAGAAATGCCCAAGACTTGTAGCAATGTCAGCCCACATTTTAACTCATTCCATCTGGTCTCCTGAAGTCTCACTTACCCCCAACATCTGATGGAGGTAGTGATATTCTGGCCCTTGGTTATACAGCAGGAAGGTTTTCCAGAAAAGGAGGACATTCAGGGAGAGCCAGATGAGCTAAAACAACCAAAGAGAAAGAGAGAACAAAAAATTAAAAACACACATTACCTGATGACTGGAAACCAAAATTATGCTCCATTTTTAATGGAACCTCTGACAATCAGTAATTGCCAAAAGCGTTCTCAATTAATCAGCAAACTTAAAAACACTTGGGGGCGGGGGGATGGGGCGGGGGTGGGGGGAGGTGAATATCTGACCTCACCCGGTTCCTTCACCTGCTATTAAGCATTTGAGTGCAAACGGGTCTCTTAAATGATCTGCAGACGTCCACTGTAGACATTAGTAACTAAGCAATGCGTCACATTTACCATATCCGAAGTGCTCTATATTGTTAAAATAATACATCAAACAAAAGTAATCTGGGAAAAGAGCAAGGAAAGGAAATGTCGAAAGGGTTAAAAAAATTTAAAAAAAAAAGCCTTTTTCGCTTAAAGTGACCGTGTTCCCCCTACTTCCACATCTGCTCTCCAGAGTTCACATGCATTTGAAGGAAAGGAGAATAGTTATCTACAGGTATTAATAGCGGAAAGTTTTGTTAGCCAAGGATGTCGAATTAGAAGGAAAGTTTTCCAATTCCAGCTTCCCACTCGCGCACGCTCAGAGAATGAATCAAAATCGCTGTTCGAGAGACAAAATGCAAGGAGAGCCTAGCCCGCCATCCTACCAGGCAGAGGTGTTTAACCCCTTCGTTGGCCAGCCAGCTCCTCCAGGACACAGCCATGCCGCCGGCCCCGCCGCGCTGCGCTCTCCGAGAAGCTGCGGGCAGCGGCTCGGGCAGCGGTTACAGTTGTGCGGCCTGCGGGGGGGCCGGGGGGGGACCGAGGGTCAAAGACTGAGTGGAAGCCGGGGCTCGGCGCTGAGCCAGCCCAGGCGGGGTCTGCGCCCCGGAGCCGGGTCTTCCGGGCGCCGCGACTCGGGCTGGAGCCCGCGGACCCAACCCCGCGCTCTGAGCGCGCGTTCTCCCGCCCGGCGGCCGCGACTGCACGCGCCTGCCCCGCCGCGCCGGCCCCTTTGTCTGGGCGGGAGCCTGTTGTTGTGGCTGCTGCTGCTCAGGATGTCCCGGGCTGGGAATTGGGAGGCGTCCCCCTCCGCCTCTAGCCCAGTCCGCCCAGCCCCGAAATACCGATGAAGAGGTGTTGAATGATACCAGTAATAAAAGTGGGGACCCTCGGCTGAGCCCTCGCGCGCGAGCGCACACACACACACACACACACACACACACACTCACCCACGCATGCAAATCTAGTTATTTGGGATTGACTCCCCCCCTCACACCACCACCAAATGTTCAACTCATAGAGGGCCTTGTTGAGAAAATTTGAGCCGGAAATTGGCTATTGTGTACTTTGAGCGCCCGTGTTCCCGTCCAACCCCACCAATAATCCATCCTACCCCCAAATTAAATCACAGCTCACAACCTGATACCTAATGCCTCACAACCTAATGCTTCCCTATACTCACTCCTCTGCAGACCATCCCATATTGATGCTAAACATTTTAGAAAATGCTGAATAAAAAGAGACCAGGGGAGCTAATGGTTAAATTTGAAACAATTCTCGGGGGAAGGGGGGAGGAAGCTCTGATTCACACTATGTAGGATTTTGCCGTTTACTACCTAGAAGTATTAGAGTCTGTCTAATAACAGGAATCCTCTCCAACTTGTACCAGGGTGCCTGTGAAGGGTAAGAAGAGTGCAGAATTGACTCAAGCCACCTAACCCACACTGCAACGTATTAGATATGTCAGGATTAGGGAATAGAAAATTTCGTTTATATAGAAGAATGTTTGGCAAGATAAGAAAAGAATATTTGACAAAAGGTAAGAAAAGTAGCTAAGTGCTCAATAAAGATTTGTTAAGCCAAGAACGTTCTGAAGGTGGCAGGAATTAACCATTAGTAGCCGAATTTCAAGGATTTCAATCTGTTTCTTGTAAAGTGAAATAGATTTTAAAACACATGCCAGAATATAATTCTAAAATTTCATAAAATCATACTACCTTTACTACATGCGATGTATATATCCCGATTAATTTCATGATGCTCTAGTGATTACAGCTATCTGTTTGAAAATTTTGAATGACTCTATATCATGCCCCTGCTAAATTTCATGCACGTCTTTTTGATGTATGTCTCTAGTTTCAGTATGCTCAAATACTGAAAACTGCCTCAAACCTTTCTGGAATTAGGGAGCATATTATTTATAAATAACACCCTGTTCTTATTGACCCTATGATACCTAAAGGACTAGAAAAGAGCACAAAGAAGTATTCCTGGAGGATGGTCAAATTCTGGGACATATTGGAATTCTCAAATCACACCCCTAAATAACCATCTATGGTAGGCTGAATTATGTACCCTCCAAAAGATATGTTCTTAGTCTTAGTCTGCTTTTCTGTGGCTGTGAACCCATTATAAATAGGGCATTTTGAAGATGTTATTATTAGTTAAGATGTGCCTAAACTGAATGAAGGAGGGCCTTAATTCAATATGGCTGAATTCCTTATAAGCAAAGGAAATAGGACACAGGAGAACACAAAGCAAACACAGGGTGGAGCGGGAAGCAGGAAGTCAGTGGGCACCTGGAAGAGAAAGGAGAGGACATCTCTGTGTTAAGGAGAAAGCCAAGGAACACAAGATTGCCCCATGAACAGAAAGCTACTGAACTCAGGAGGAAGCAAGCATTCCAGCCTTCAAAAGTGTGAGACAGTAATTTCCCATTGTTTACGCCAACACTTTGTATGGTATTTGTCATAGCCACCTGGTGACTACGTCACCATCCTAGAACTTTAATTTAAGAGGGAAGGGAATCTGGCAAAGTCTTTAGGTTCTTTGTCACCGGTTGAGATGAGTGAAACAATTGAAGACTAGTAGGATAAAAGAGAAAAATAGAAGAGATTTTAAAGGCTCTGCTTCTTCCAGGAACAAAAAAGAAAAAAGACAAAAATAATGGATAGTTAGTGGCACTTCCCTATTTTACTTAATTCCCATAGTAGTTCTCCATGTAAAGGTGAGTTCTCCCACTTCATAAATGAGGAAACTGAGGTTAGAAGATTAAAAAGCTTATCTGAAGTGACAAAAATGGATTTATCTATAGTTCAAATAATCCATAATCAGGTAATTGTGTGAAATCCTTTTGTAAAGTGATAGAATGCCATACAAAATATTGATGATGATGATAATGATCTTGTAGTAGCCCTATGAAAGAGACCCAGAATTTGACTTTTTATCCTGCCTTATAAGGAAATGGTACTGCAAGCCATCCCCAAAAGACAGAGCTATTGCCCTGTTTATGCAGGAACTCTTATTGGTAAGGTTCTTTGCCATTTGATACTCTTAAGGCCGATTGATTAGTGCAAGTACTCTTTCCCAAGCTACAGAAAGCTTCCTTAAAAGTAGAGGGGAGAAGTTCTGTAAACTAAGTCAGTATTTAGAAAATCATAGTGAAGATCACACTTTTGCTGGTAAAAGACTTCACAAGAAAAACCTTTACTTTTGGCTTATAAGATAGTAGAGTAATGCTGGATATTCACTGCTGATTATAAACAGATTTGGAGTTAGAAATGTTCTTGTACTATTATGAGATACTTAATAAACACAGAGACCTTTTTTTGGTAGACAATGCCATCCAATGGGGAAAAGTTGATAAAATTTTGCTCTTTTTTTTTTACTATAACCCTTTATGTCTCAGCTCTGAGGCACACTTCTCCCATGAAGCTTCTCCTAACTCACCTCCTCCCTCCTTACTCACACAGACTCATTATGGTGTTGCACACTCTTCAGTATATTCATAGTACTTGTGCACATGATCATTACTGCATTTTTCACATATGAATTTAATTATATGTGTCTGTATGTTTGTCTAATTTTCCTAATAGACTGATTTCTTTAAGAGCAAGGAAACTTTCTTAGTTATTCTTATTCTAGGACTTAGCACAAAGCTGGAGACTTAGAAGGAACTCAAAGAATATTTATTAAATGAATGAATGGTGATTAAGTCTGTCATCCTTTTTGTGCCTCTGTCTCTTGGTCTAGTTTCTAAAATGTAACTTTCCAGCAATACAATTGTCAAAAGAAATGCTACTGCAAATAGTAAAAAGAGAGCTTTATTAATAGTATAACAGTTTGCAAATTGAGCAACACCAAATAAAAGCAGCTCTGCCAAACCATTCAGGAAGCACTGGGAAGTTATAGTCCAAAAAACAAAAAACAAAAAAACAGAGAAAATGGCAATTATCAGGCAAGTGCTGTTCTGGAGGCATATTAGAACATCAAGGCAGAAGGAAATTTGTCTGAAACTCATCATTCATAGGTTAAACTTCTTTTTCTTGTCCTGTTTCCTATAAGTCTCCTTCTCAAAACTGTGCATTTCTGAAATCTGACTGCTTCAGCTATGTTGTCCACCTTATGTGTCTCCTTTCCTGGGAGCAATTTTGTAACCCAGGGCCTGAAGGTCAATTTAGAGTTCCTTTAACACAAGAAAAGTAGCTGCTTAAATGGATAATTAACTACCAGGATTAAAGGAATGGAACAAGGACTCCTTGAAATGAGTCCCACACCTTATACTAGAGAGCAATATATGCATTTGAGACAAGTAGGTTCTTGTATTAGTTTCCCCAGGCTACTGTAACAAATTACCATAAGCTTAATGGCTTAAAATAACAGAAATGTATTCTCCCACACTTCTAGAGGACAGAAGTTTAAAATCAGTATCACTAGGCTAAAATCAAGGGGTCCAGAGGGAAAGCTCTAACAGAACATCCGTTGCATCACCTCTTCCAATTTCTGGTGGCTGTTGACATCCCTTG
The DNA here is from genome assembly GCA_004026745.1 of Myrmecophaga tridactyla. Classification (NCBI taxonomy): domain Eukaryota; kingdom Metazoa; phylum Chordata; class Mammalia; order Pilosa; family Myrmecophagidae; genus Myrmecophaga; species Myrmecophaga tridactyla. The sequence continues at coordinate 163,163 of PVIY010000569.1, forward strand.
ATGTACGGCTGCATTACTATATTCCTGTTCCATTACTCATACTACCTTCTCCTCTATGTGCAATTTTCCTCTGTCTTACTTTTATAAGGACACTTGTGATTAGATTTAGGGTTTACCCAGATAATCCAGGAGAAATTCCCCAATATCAAAATTTTTAATTTCATCATATCTGCAGAGATCCTTTTACCTCATGTGGTAACCCTCCTGTGTTCAAGGGATTAGGACCAGCTATTTTTGGGTGTCTATTGTTCAGCCTACTATGGTAACTAAACGAAGGTAAATGATGTAATTTCCTTTCTCCAATTGCAGCCTTAAAGAAGGAGCTTTTGAGAAAATCCACCTTAAGGAATAAAAATTAGGATGATAGTTAGCATTTCTAACAAGAAGTAAAAAATTATAGACCAGGAACTAAGTCTGATAGAATTCAGTAAGGTTTCTCCACCTTTGTAACTTGATTGAGTTTGCTTGTTATCCTATATGTCATTATCAAGATTGATTAGCATTAAAACTTAAGATGACAAAAGAGTATTCTTCCTTAGAAACGACAGAGAGGACATTAGGAAACTCTATCCCAGTACACAACATAATAGGTGAGTTGTGCAGAAAATTCCTAAAGATCTTGTTTAGTGACAGTGGCATTAAAGAGAAAGGGAAACTACAGCAGGTTCCTGAGTCCTGTGACAAGGAAGAAGAGCCACCAGGGAACAGTGAGATATATCCCAGAGTCTTAATGTTCACTAGTCTGGAAACAAGTTCCAGACAGTGACTCATTGTCATTTCTATATGACAAACATAGACCATCATCTGATTCAGTCATTCAGGAATGTCTACCACGTACTCAATACTGCTAGCTCAGCTCCCTGAGCGACGCTGAAGAAGTTGGAGAGGTTCTTACACCCTCAAGGACTAGATACTTTGTTGGAAAAAAGGATTACAAATCTGAAGGCCATTTGAGAACACCAGACTGAAGAAGTTCCATTGAAGCTTGTGAAGTAAAATCGAATAATAGTGATCTTTTGTTTAAGTTGTCCTACATTAGACACTTTTCCAGATTTCTGGATTTATAGACCTATAAAATTTCAAAAAGAAAATATACGTGAAAATCATCACAGCCTTGCCAACTTTTTGCACTGCAAGTAAAAACAATTTTGAAAATGAAGAAAACAATAAAAATATCAGCTACTATCCGATTCAATAAAGATAATTTATTTTTTGCAAAAAAATTTAAAATACCATATACCTTCAACTTTCAAAGAAACTCATTATTTACCCCCTTTTTCCTTTCATTTCACAGCGGACATGTGATGATTTTTCATTATTTGATTCTCAAAACGTTTCTATAAGATGGGTAGGGCTATTCTTATCATCATCTTGATTTCATTATGTGGGAACTAAGGCTCATGGAAAATAACTGTTTTGCCCAAGGTCACTGTGGCATTAAGGTACTTAATTCCCAGGACCCAATACCCCTATTACTTTCTATACACCATACAGTTATTGCTGAACCAGGACTTGCATATTTTCTGATCTCTTATACTTCGGGCCATAGAGTGCACTAGGGTCAGCCGTTCACAATGATCCAAGGTGTGTAGGGATTTTCCAGTGAGCCATTGTGCCACCAACGCAGTACACCCTCGGAAAAGACTGACTTGTCTATTGTTCATGATATTATTTGTCCTTTTCTCTTGTGTGGCACTACCTGAACACAGCCATGAACAGAATAATTCCCAGATGTTTGAGTTATTTTATTGTTCTTAAACTTTTTAACAGAAGAAAGGTCCCGGAAAGGCCCCCTGCAAATATTCTTAACACCTGCTTCCAGGTCTCTGTTTGTGCCTTCAAACAGCTTTGAAATATTAAGGGACTAAATCTGGAATTCTTCCCTAGTTGCACTTCATTTTCTCCACAGGTCATAAAAATTTGAACTGTAATTGTCAGCATTCAAGTTAAATAATATGAGTTTTAGAATCATAAAATATCAGAGTTAGAGTGGACATTAGAGAGCATCATATCTTCCACTGGTTTTGTGAGAGAGGAAATTGAAGTTCTTCTCTGAGGCCCTTGAGCATTCCATGCTCCCTCATGCCACAGGGCCTTTCCAGATCCTGATAGCTTGAATTTATATGGTCATACCTGAGCTTATTTGACTGATTCCTCTCTGTCATAGATGTGAGCACCGTTTCTGTTTCTGCTCATTCCGATTTCCCCAGAGCCAAGCACAGGATAGAGTGTAGCAGGTGCTCAGTAATTACTTTGAGTTAATGAGATGAAAACTGGAAGGGAAATCTATATCTCCAAAGTTCTCTTCCAGCAATCTTTTCACATTGACATCTACCTTTCTACACTGACGTGGTATTCAATGCTTCTTTAATTCTTTCTCTTCTTTTCCTCAAACATATCCTATTTTCTCAGCTTTTTGTAGCTATGTACATGCTCTTCTTGTTCCTTAGCACATTCTACCTGGATGGTCTGAGAGTCTCCAAACTCAAGACAAACCTTGCCTTCTTGTTAGTGCATTTTCTAGACTGTTTCTCTGATTAGACTGTAAGCACTTTAAGGACATGCAATTCCTCTTTATCACCTAGATCCTGGCACAAAGCAAGTGCTCAAGATGTATTTAAATGAACAAATAAATGAATGAATGAAAGTCCAGCACAAAGTTATCAATTTAGGTTATTTTCAAAATGAAAACTCCGCCATTTGATTCTAATTGCCAGCAGTATAGTAAAGGTTTAGATTAGAACTTGATGGAAAACAATTTCAGGAATAGAAAAGGAAAAAAAAATGCCTTGACTTTTGTCTTGCCTGCCTCCTTGACAGTTTCTCATGGAATTTAGCCTTCAGCCAAATGTCTTTCTTACCCTTCAAGAATTTGAAGCTGGAAATTTTAAAGAATTTTCTGTGTTTTTTCCCCTTTCTCACATTTTCCCCCATTTTCACATATTTTTCCCCCATTCTCACTCTTATTTACATGTTTATGGTATCTTAAATGTTCCCAATAATAATGTATCATCCTATATAATTCATATTGGTTTATCTATCACCCCAGTGGGAATCAGATACCTTGAAGCCACAGAAGATAAATAATTCTGATTTATTTTTCCAAAGACAGAAAAAGTGTATTACTAGGTGCATAGCAGGAGAGCATATGACCTAAAATCTGTCTCCCAAACTTCAGTAATTGATAGTTTTATTAGACAAAAAGATGGGCAGAGTTTAGGATAATGAGCACAGTTGCCCCAGATGATATAATTAAAAGTGATCTAATTATTGAGCATGAGCAGATTGAATACATGCTTAAGTACAGAACGTCTGTAAAAAAAATTGTTGAATGAGGTATAGGTGACTTGTAAGTTAAAGTCTAAGCTTCTTTGCATGTCAAGTGGGCCCATTTTAGTTAGATCCAGTCTTGATTATCAAGGTTAATTTGGACTTGGGGTGGGTTAGTTCTGGGTTAACTCACGACCTTCATTAATAAACATTAGTGGCTGTCTCTAGTGATCACAAGACACTAAACTGGGAACAAATGAAGGTAGTTACAAGGTTCTTACAATCACAGGGGCAGAAGATAAGGGCTATACAATCATTATCAGAGGTCAAGGCAGCTGTATTACAATTTAGAGACTTCAGGAATTTCCCTCTGTCTGCTCCAATATACCAGAAAGCAAAAAGGAATATCTATATAATGATTCCGTAATCAAAATCATCCTTAAAATCCTGATTTTTCAGTTACAGTTCCTCCCTTTCATTTGATAATTATCTCTCAATTTTGAGGGGTATTTGGGCAACAACCCTTCTAACTGCTTTAAGGTTGAAAAGGGCCATTGTCATTAAAGAACAAAAGGATGCTACTGATGAAATTTGTTCTTGAAGAGTCCAGTATTTCTGGGTTTCAGAGCTTCTCTGGCACTGGAACAATATAATTCTTTTTTTGTAATACCATGGCCTAGCACACTGCCTCCTGGTCATACTCTGGTCAATGGATATTAGACAAACAAAATAATATTTAAGATTCTGTCCCAGACTATGCATCACTCTAAAGTCTTTGCTCAGAACTTTGCTACTGGGTTAAACAGTGAGATTGAGTGAAAAACTATAATAGGGGTAAAACAATGTTAAAAAAAATAGTAAATTATGCATATAGTATGCTTTGAGCATGAAGGTAAAGACAATATTCTGAAGGATGGTAAAGAAATAAGATATTAGGAATTTGGATAGCCTTGTGAATGATACATGACTGTCCTCCTGTATGTCTTACTTCTGGATTCCAGCGAGACAAAGAAAAAAATTCTGCTTTGTTTGAGCCACTATTTTTTGGACTGCAGCAGCTTAGCTTGTACTCTATTGTTACAGAAATTGTCTCCTGTTAAGTGCGCTACTGCCATAATGAAAACCAAAAATGCACTCTACTAATTTAGCAAATTGAATGGCAGGTAGAGTGGACCATACTCAGGCTAGAAAGCTGTGCCTCTTTGTTATCCCATTCCAAAACATACGCTAACTTGGAAACAAAACTACATGGCTACTAAGTTTGTACCTTTAGGAGACTAGGCTAAAAAATGTCAGGTTTTTGGTGTTTGTTGACTGCTGCTTGGAAATCTTAGCAAAGCACTAGGTGAGATACGATATTAAATTAAGCAAGAAATGACCCATTTGCAAATAGAAATAGAAGGGAATAAATACAGCTTTTCTAATGGAGAGTCTCTTTGTCTGTGACTTACAGTCTAAAAAGATTTAAAGTCCATTAATTTGGGACCTCAAAGGGTTGAAAAAGCCAACTGCTTCAATATCACAAACAGCAAAGGACTGTCACACAGAACTAGCCCAGTGGCAAAGATGAGTTTAAGATTGTTGCCTTCCCAATCAGCTTTCCAAATGTTTAGTTTTAGATGACACCTAGGTAGTTAACATTCAGCTAAGAGAAAGAGAAATGAGCATAGCAAAGAGGACTATAAGTAAAAGAGGAGAGTATAGGATTAAAAAGTCTGTCCAAAAGTTGTCTTGTGGTTACTCTACATGGAATTGACTGGAAACAAATAAACATGAGGACTTCAGTGGAATTTTATTTTGAAGGAATTTTATTACCAATGAAACCACAAGCCTGGCATACAAGGGCCTATGATTGTTAGATCTCTGACACAATACTCAGGCCCCCAAAACTTCGTCAGGGAGAGCATTTCCCCCTTCCAATGTAAATAGTGGACAATAAGGAACTTCCCAAATACACAAAGCCAAAACTTCAGGGGTCAAGGGACAAGGGAGATACTCCAAGTGGAACCAGAGTTAGGCAGATAGGTTGATAAGGAACAAGCTCTTCCCAGGATAATTTATCACCTGCTCTAAATCAAAATATGCTATGTGATTTCCATTCTTTACATTTCTAAATGGGTGTTTCTTGGGCAGTTATCCCATCACTATCTACTGTTCTATATTAGGACTGGGGAAAGTATATAACTTGTGTTTAGTTCATTGGTTGCTAGATCAGAAGAAGCCGCTTCCATACCTGATAGAGAAGACTTCATCCAGTCCTGAATTTTCAGCTGCATACAGTCACTGGATAGGACTTAGGTGGATTCTCCTGGAGATAGTTTGAGTATGTTTGTGAAGGACAATGAGGGTACATGATTACTTCTGTGGCTAGAAAAGCAATCAGAAAAACAGACTGCTAATTGTACATAGTTAGTTATTCTTTCCTTGTCCATTTAATAATAGAACTCCTAGAGGTTTACCTGAGCATATAACTTCCCAGTTAGAAATTATATTCCCTGGCCTCCCTGGTATGTAGAAGTGGACATATGACTAAGTTCAGGACAATTAAATGTTAGTAATGTTTTGAACCTTCTAATCATGCCCATCAAATGGAAATTACATGGAATACACTTCCTCTCTCTTTCTCCTCTCTTCAGACGTGCTGACGAACAATCTTTGACCAGGAAGACAAAGACTAGACTCTAGGAAATAGCTGAGCAACACAATTGAAGTAATCAGGTCCCTGAATAACCTCCAGAGCAAAAATCCCTGCTAGCCACAATTGGTTGGACTCCTGAGGAGAGAGAAAAATATGTGCCAACTTGTTAAATCCACTGTATTTTTGAGGTTTATATGTTACAGTATTTTTTTCTATAACCTAAGGATTATATTGGATTATGAAATTACAGGTTAACAACCTAAAAAGCCATGTTAAAACTTTTCTTCTGAATGGGTGTTTTTGGGCAGTTATCTTGTTACTTTACATATCATTACTAATAAGTTAGGGGCTGTATCTTAATCTTTGTATTCCTAGCACTTATCGTATTACCTGACTTGGTAATAAACCCACATTTCTTTTATTAATTAGTCAAATGATTCACATAATGACAATACCAGTGTAAGGATTGTTATATATCTAAAAAGCTTTTTAAATGAATATTAATTCTGCCTCCTCTACCTATTAATTATAGTTATTTCCCTAGCGTCTAGCTATGTGCCTTCCCACAAAGAATTGAATTTAATTACTTCTCATAGCTCTTCTATCTAGATGAAAAATGTCCTTGATCTGTTCTAGAAAACTCTAATCATTTATTTTAACAACAAATTTAGAACAGACAGTAGGCTATGGAGATGCATTAAGTAGCAGAGGATTTAAAACATCCTTTTTATATATTTATAGATCCACAGCCAAATTTTCAGTAACAATTCAATAATACAGTGCAAATATTCCAAACTACAGGTGGGCCACGGTGGCTCAGCAGGTAAGAATGCTTGCCTGCCATGCCCGAGGACCCGGGTTCGATTCCCGGTGCCTGCCCACGTTAAAAAAAAAAAATCCAAAATATTATGAGGTAACACAGAAATAGCCCTCAAATAATTTTTCCCACCCAGACTTACACAAAAAGAGTCCAAATCTATTTGTGATAATCATCTGAGTGGTGTTATTCATTAATATCTACTCTACAAGAGTATAAAAATGAAGAACATGCATGGGGAATATCAGAATAATATAACTGTGCCACAATGTTCAACAGAATGGAAGAAAACACTACCATTCAATTTCCTGTTGATAATCAAATTCCTTTCCTCCTGCAACTTCAGTGGTACTAGATATGCCATTGTTTCCCTCAGTAAATAAATAATCAGATTGTGAAACTGAATATGCCAGTTTAGGGAGACAGTGTGATTTACTGGATAAAGCAGTGAATTGAGAAATAGAAGACCTGGCTGGGATGACCAAGTGAGTTGTATTTTCTGGTTGTTTTAGTTTTGTGATTTTATAAATTTCCCAGTTTATAATCATAACATTAAAATTCCATCCAACATACATTAATTGAGCAATATACTTTGTGTTAGGCACGTGGGACCCAGAGTATTTGAAGCTATAAAACAGCCTGCTAAAACACCAGCCTCAGGTCTGAACTTTTTGGAAAGAGTGATTCAGCCCTTGTTATATAGTGATGATTCAGCAGGCATTATGTAATTTTTTTGGCATGTTGCCACCTTTGTGAAACAATGATATAAAAACCCAGGGTAGATTGCAGTGCAGAGGGGAATTAATAAAGCTTGACCACTCTACCAGTGGCTCCTTGTGCTTTCTTTGAATTCGCTATGGGGCTGGAATGACTGAACCTTGAGCTGGGATCTGACATTTGGTGTAGTTGGCAGGTTATGATGAGTGGCCCCTCTGCCCCAGAGGATGAAAGACCAGATGGGATGTGGCCTGCTACAGGTTTGTGGTATCCCATAGTAGCTGTCTTGCTGCACTGGTCTGCTCTGGAGGCTTGGGATCATGTGCATCCCACCCCACAGGTGATTGCTAAGCCTCTGAGAGACTTTTAAGCTGACATCCTGGTTCCCCAGTGTGGTGTGGTAGGGAAGGTGTCTTTTTTTTGTTTTTGAACTGTGCTGCGAGAACAGCATAAGGAAGCTGCAGCAATAGCAAGAAGAATTGGAAACCCGGGTCCAAGCCCTGGAAGAGGAAGTGGCAGTGCCAGGGCCGCCTGGAATAGAAGGAGTCAGATTCTTGCCATTCTGGGCAAGTACTCCCCCCTTATTTCATACCTGCCCCATGGTAAAACAACAGGTGGTGCATGACTGGCCCTTAGCACTAAGGGTGCACCGGAGGACCCCCACAGGTCCACCAGCAGACGACATACATGGCATATACTCCAGAGGGACTGTGGGATCTTGTGAAACAGGTACGGCAAAAACCTGGCAAAACACTCCAGCATGGCTGTTACGCCTGTAGGACGATGGAACCAAAAGCCTGAAACTCTCAGAAAGTGAGGTGGTACAGCTAGCCTCCCTAACTATCCATCATCCCTACAACAACATATACAAAGCAGCCGGAGGTTAGCACAAGGAAATCAATCATTGATCAACTGATAAGTCTGGCCCAACAGGTCTGGTGAATCCGGGAGAACTCCCAGAGATTGTAAGTAAATGCACTATGTACATGGGCTTAGTCCAAATCATCCGGGAAATGGGAATGCAGCAGAAGAGTTCCAGGTCCAGTATAGAACCCCTGATAACGAGCTGTTTACCACCTGCATGAAGGACATGACTTTGACCATGGCGCCTCCTGGTACCTTTGTTGCCTTAGCTGTGATTCTGGCCCCCTATGTGGACCATAGTTGCATGAAGTAACCACGGCCATGGTACAGTTGGGAGATGTGGAAATACGTAAATAATAAAAGGGGGCATATCCAGTGCAGAAAGGAGTAGGGCCACCACCTAAGTGGAAAATGCCCTGTGAATGGAGAGGAACTGACAAAGCTGATGGTCCCACCAAAGTATCTTGGTTACAAACATAAGTGGACTCGTTGGCTGCAGGGGTGGATCCAGTGAAGACTGATCAACAGCCCAATGAGGTATTATTGGCTTTGTGGAAAGAGTTGCCCCAAGAGCAGTGATTCACCAAATTAAAAGGGAAAAAGCAAACAAAATTTCCCCATTACACTTGTGTGATGTCTTATGAAGCAATGGGGTAAGCTTGGACTTGTTTGACCGACAGGCTGGCCAAGGAGCCTGGGTGGCGGGGAACTGGGAGACCAGAGGCCACATGTAGAACTATCCATATACTGGTCTCCCCGCAATGTACAATGCACTTTAGCTACAGTGGTGCTGGGCATTGTTTGCCACCCTGAGCCTATACATTGTACATCTCCACTATTCCAGAGTATATATTGGGCCTGGACATTTACAAAGATTGACTTTGAGGACAGCCCAAGAAGAATTCTGGTTGCTAGGACAAGTAGTGAAATCAGTGATTAAGGGTCATCCTCATCACCCCCCAGTGTGCTACTGGAGCCCCTAAGAGTCTGGAAGGTATGACAATACAGGCTGCCTGGAGGACATGAAGAAATTGGGCAAATGATCCTACAGCTGGAAAAGGCAGAGATCATGAGGATGGGCCACAGGCCCTATAACTGCAGTGTGGCAATCCAAAGGCTGGATAGCATGTGGAGAATAACTGTTGCTATTGACCTGGCTCTGGAGAGCTAGGACCAATTTGCTTTCACATGAGAAGGGTGACAATGGACCTCTGTGGTATTACCACAGGGGTATCTACATAGCTCTACCGTTTGCCACAGGTTGGTGTCTCAGGACTTGGCTATTTGGCAACATAAGTTCACAGTTTCTCCATATCGTTGTGTAGACAATATTATGTTAACCTTTGATTTTCTTACAAGTCTAGAGGAAGTCGCGAATGGCCTGCACTGTGCACTAGGTATCTGGGAATGGGCAATGAGGCCAGTGTCCAAGGGCCTGGATTGTCTGTCAACTTTTGGGGAGTTGTCTGGTTGGGTAAGACAAAAGTGATCCCAGAAATCATGGTAGAAAATGTCAAAGTATATTTAAGACTGACCACGGTAAAGCAGCTACAAGATTTGTGGGCCTCTTGGGGTACTGGAGAAATGTTTGTCTCACATCTGGCCTAGATTTTAGGCTTTCTGTATGCCCTGGTCAAGAAAAGCATCTCCTGGGACTTGGGGAATGACCAGGAATGTGCCTTCACAGAAGCAAAATGGTGATAGCACAGGCCCAGGCACTACAAGCAGTGGATGAAGGAGTTCCTTTCCACCTGGACGTGACAGTCCACGAAGGAGGCGTTGGTAAGGGACTTTGGCAGTATTAGGATAAATGCAAGGTTCCCATAGGATTTTGGTCCCAGTTATGGAAAAGGCTCAATGCAAGCTCTAGAGTATGTGTGGAGGTCATGGGCCATGGCCAGTGGCTGGTGGTGCAACAGATGGGCAAGGCAGATGCTGGGGGGACCAGCAGCAATGGCAAGTGATGGGGCTCCCATTTTACTGGGTTTTCAATCCAGGATTGGGCCAAAGATCTGGATATACGATGGACATTGCATATCTCATATAGACTGCAACTTGTGGGAATGATCGAAAGTTAGCCTAAAAGAAAAGCTCCAGGTTTTAGCCCTGGAGGAGCTGACATTGAAGGGATAGGCTACTCCAATTGACTGCTGCTGCTCACTTACTGAACTAACAGCTTTGGCACCCAGGCTACTCTTCTTTAGACTTGGTGATAAAGGGCCGGACATTGCTCTTGCAAACACAAGTGGAAGGAAGCGATGTGTTGAAAAGCCCCTGTGTGTGGGAAGGAGGGTTATTATTACTGGGCTCCAGTGTTTGTGACCGAGACAATGGATGAATGAACCTGGCTATACAAAATACTAACAGAAGCCCCTTCTTGGGTAGTATGTCTTTTGCCTTGGGGTAACGAGATAACCCAGGGTTTGCAGGTGCAAACGTGGATCATGAGGTGGCCAGCTTCTATATGTGTGTTGCTTCCTGATGATGGGAAAGGCTCTTTGATATCACTTATGCCTGTAGAACTTTGTCCTGATCATGCTAGCATGGCCCCAGGGGTCCTGGTTTGGTTTTCCCGCCTGAGGCAGAACCCCCTGGCTGCCACTATCTTTTCACAGGAGACAGGTGGCCTGTATTCTGCTCGAGGGGCAAGATTTGCCCCTAATGGTTTCTGAGGCTTTGTTATTTCTTTGACCAGACTGATTGCAGCCTTCAGCCTGGCATCATGGGCCCACACCTCTCTCATTGCTGGATATGTGCTGAACTTCAGGCAATGTGGTCAAAGGACTCCCATGGCAGATAGTACCTGCTACAGAACAGAACTGGCACTTGGCAATGGGTGATAGTCTCCTTGGTTTGTCTGGCCAGGTTTTTGGTAGTCTTTTGTTGCCCCCTTTATTGTTATTGTGGTCTGTGGGTAAGGTATCCCCCAAAGGCAGGCTGTTTAAGGGTTGGAGTGTGGGGCCTAGGGTATTTGAAGATGTAAACCACCTGCTAAAATGGCTGCCTAAAGAACTTTTGGGTCTGAATGTCTAGGAGAGAATGATTCAGCACTTGTTATATAACCATGATTCAGCAGACATTATGTAATCTTCTTGGCATGTTGCCACCTTTGTGTAACAATGGTATAAAAGCCCATCACTGCATAGCTTGTAGCATGGAGGGGAATGAATAAAGCCTGACTATTCTACTGATGGCTCCTTGTACTTTCAATTCGCTACCAGGCCAGAATGACTGAACACTGAACCTGGTAGATCAAAGCTGAGGATAAATGGCCAAGATAGACATGATCCCTGTCCTTCTAGAACTTATAGTCATATGGAAAGAAAGACATTGTATTATTAAAATTTAAAACTAGATTATTAAATTATAGAACTATAATATAAATGATATAAATTTTAAAATTATAAATAATTATGTTTATGGTAAGGGCTACCAAGGAAAGTAAAAGCTGCTAGAAACTTTAAAATAAACAAACCTAGCCTAGCCTAGCATGCCAAGGAATTGTCTCTGAGTAAGAAACATTTAAACTTAGACCTGAAGGACAACAGCCAGGCAGAAGAAGAGTAAGAGGAGAGGGGGAGTCCAGAAACAAGAAACAGCATGAGAAAATTCCATGTAATGGAATAGAGCTCTTGGCCCAGTTAAGCTGCTGAAAGCAAAGCAGTGTTGCTGGAGCACACAGACTGAGTTAGAGGTTTGTGCAAATTAGGACAAGAGAAGTAGGCAGGATCAGTTCATTTAGAGCCTTATAAATGGACAGATTGTGAATTTGTGCCTCTGTTCAAAGAAGTATGGGCAGAGGCTTAAATACAGCTGCAACATGATCAGATTTGTTTTATTCATTTTTTAAAAATTTTGCTTCATTATTTTTCATTAGAAAAATTGTGGGCTTGCAGGACAATCATGTATGAAATACAATATTCCCATATATCACTCTATTATTGTGAGAATGATGCACTACCTACTGCACTAGCAAGGCCTCCTCCATATATCTATTATTGACACTCTGTATTGGTGTGAAACATTTGCAATAATTGATGAAAGCACATTTTTAAAATTGTAATAGTAACTATGCCCATGGTTTAACTTAGGGTTCAGTGTGTATATAGCACAGTTCCATGGATTTTTTTTTTAATTTTCATTCTGTTACTACATATATAACCCAATATTTTCCCTTTTACTCACATTCAGATATATATTTCAGTTCTGCTCATTATATTCACAATGTTATGCTATCATCACTGCCATCCATAACCAAAACATTCTCATCTTTCCAAATAGGAACCCTGTACATTTTAAGTCTTAACTTATCATTCCTGTTCCTCACCTTGTCAGTAACCTATATTCTAGATTCTCATCCTATGAGTGTACTTATTCTAATTATTTCATGTCAGTGAGATCCAATATTTGTCCTTTTGTGTCTGGTTTTTTGCACTCAACATGATGTCTTCAAGATCCATCCACACTGTTGCATTTATCAGAACTTCATTCCTTTTTTATGGCTGAATAATATCCCATTGTTTGTGTATACAACATTTTGTTCATCCATTCATCTGTTAATGGACATCTGAGCTGCTTCCATCTTCTGGCAATTGTGAATAATGCCACTACAAACATCACTATGGAAATGTCTGTTTGAATCCCTATTTCTAATTTGGGGTATATACCAAGTAATGGGATTGCCAAGTATATGGTAATTCTATACTTGACTTTCCAAGGAACTGCCAAACTGTCTTCCACAGTGGCTGTAATAACATTTTACATCGTCACCAGCAATGAATATGTGGTGCTATTTCTCCACACCCTCCCCAACATTTGTAATTTTCCATTTATTTAATAGTAGCCATTCTAACGGGTGTGATTGTCACCTTCTTTGGAGAGATGAGATGTCAATTCAAGTTTTTTTGCCCATTTTCTAATTGGATTGTTTGCCTTTTTAAAATTAACTTGGATGGTTTCTTTCTGTAGTCTGGATATTAAGCCTTTATTAGATATGTGGTTTCTAAATAGTTTCTTCCATTGTGTAGGGTGTTGTATTACTTTCATGCTAAAGTCATTTAAGATGTAAAAGTTAGTAATTCTGATGAGGTTGTGGTTATCTCTGTTTTCTTTTGTTGCTTGCGCTTTGGGTTAAAATCTTAAGAAACCATTGTTTAACACAAAGTGCAGAAGATGCTTCCTTATGTTTTCTTCTAGAAGTTTCATAGTTCTCATTCTTATATGTAAGTCTCATATTTAGGAATTATATGTTAATTTGATTTTTGTATAAGATGTGAGATAGGAATTCTCCTTTTTTATATACAAATGGAGATGCGGTTTTCCTATCACCATTTGTTGAAGAGTGTGTTAGTCAGGGTACTCTAGAGAAACAGAACCAACAGGAGAGATCTGTAAATGTGAAATTTATAAAGGTGTCTCACACAACCGTGGGAATGGAAGATCCCAAAATCTGTAGGGCAGGCTGTGAAACTGGTGGTTCTGATGAAGGGTCTGGACAAACTCCACAGAAGAGTCTTACCGGCTGAAGAAGCAGTGAAAGAGTCTCTCTTCTCCCTTAAAAGGCTTTAACTGAGTTATCTTGTTGTGGGAGATATGCCTTAGCTGATCACAGATGTAATCAGCCACAGATGCAATCAACTGACTGATTTAGTCAAGCAGCCATGAAATATCTTTGCAGCAATGGTCAGGCCAGTGCTTGCCTGACCAGACAACTGGACACAATCATTTTGCTAAGTTGACATCAGAACCTAAGCATCACAAAGAGACTATTCTTTTCCAATTGAGTATTATTTACCCCATTGTCAAAATTGGTTGACCATGAATGTAAAGATTCATTTCTGAGCCCTCAATTTGATTCCATTGGTCTATATATCTATCCTTGGGCCAGTACCATGCTGTTTTGACTACTGTAACTTTGTAATAATTTGTAAGATTGAGAAGTGTGCGTGTTCCAAGTTTATTCTTTTTCAAGACAGCTTTGGCTATTAAGGGTCCCATGCTGTCCCATACAAACTTGATAATTGGCTTTTTCATTTATGCAGAGAAGGTTGTTGGTTTTCTTAGAAATTGTATTGAAGTTATAAATCACATTGGGAAGAATATTTAGTCTTCTAGTCCATGAACATGGAATGCCCTTCCATTTCTTTATGTTTACTTTGATTTCTTTTAGCAATATCTTGTAGATTTCTATGTACAAGTACTTTACATCCTTAGTTAGATTTATTCATAGATATTTGATTCCTTTAGTTGCTATAGTAAATGGAATTTTTCCTTGATTTTTTCTTCTAGTTATTCATTGCTTATGTAGAGAAACACTACTGATTTTTCATTGTTGATCCTGTACCACACCACTTTGCTGAATTCATTTATTAGCTCTAGGAGCTTTGTTTTGGATTTTTCAGGATATTCGGTATAAAGGATCATATGATCTGCAAATAGGGAAATTTGTACTTCTTACTTTCCAATTTGGATGCTTTTATTTCTTTTTCTTGACTAACTGATTTGGCAAGAATTTCCAGTAAAATGTTGAGTAACAGTGTTGACAGTAGACATCTTTATCTTGTTTCTGATCTTAGAGGGAAAGTTTTCAGTCTTTCACCTTTAAATAGGATGTTAATTGTGGACTTTTCAAATATGTCCCTAATCACGTTGATGCAGTTCCCTTCTATTCCTAGTGCTTTAAGTCTTTTTATACTGAAGCAGTACTGGAATTTGTCATACCATTTGAGATGGTCATATGCTTTTTTTTCCTTTGATATATTAATGTGGTGCATTATGTTAATTGATTTTCTTTCTTGCATACCAAGAGTAAATCCCACTTGATCATGATATATAATTATTTTAATATGCTGTTGGATTTGGTTTGTTAGTATTCTGTTGAGATTTTTGCACCTGCATTTTTAAGAGATATTGATCTCTAGTTTTCTTTTTTTTTGTGGTTTATTATCTTGTTTTTGCTATGTCATTGATTCTGGACTTGTAGAATGAATCAGTGAGTTCATTTTTTTGGATATGTTTGAGCAGAATTGGAATTAAGTCTTCTTGGAATGTTTGGTAGAATTTCCCTATGAAGCCATCTGGTCCTGGGTATTTCTTTGTTGTGAGGTTTTTTATTTCTTTCTTAGTCTATTAGTAATTGGCTGGTTGAGAGCCTCTATTTCTTCTTGAATCATTATAGATATTTTGAGCATTATTTAATTTATTGGCATAAATTTATTCATAGTACCTCTTATGGTCCTTTTCATTTCAGCAGAATTGGTAGTAATGTCTCCCTTTTCACTTATGATTTAGTTTTTTTATACCCTTTTTTCTTTATGATTTTAGTTATGTATATCCTCTCTCTATTTTCTTTATCAGTCTAGCTAATGGTTTCTGAATTTTATTGATTTTTTCAAAGAACCATCTTCAGGTTATGTTGATTCTCTCTTTTTAATGTTTTCTATTTCATTTATCTCTGCTCTAATCTTTATTTCCTTCCTTCTGCTCACTTTAGATTTAGTGCACTCTTTTTTTTTTTTTTTTTTTTTTTTTTTTTTTTTTTTTTTTTTTTTTTTTTTTTTTTTTTTTTTTTTTTTTTTTTTTTTTTTTTTTTTTTTTTTTTTTTTTTTTTTTTTTTTTTTTTTTTTTTTTTTTTTTTGGTAGGTCTTCCAGGTTTGAGGTTTGGTCACTGATTTTTTAGTCTTTCTTCTTTTATAATGTAAACAAATATTTAGAGCAATAGATTTTCCTCTCATCAGTACCTTCACTGCATCCCATAAGTTTGGTATATTATATTTTCAGTTTCATTCACCTCAAGATATTTCCTAATTTCACTTTTGATTTGATGAAAAGAAAAAAAGACCTTTTCAAAGTCAGTCCTTAGACCCCTGGTTTTGCCTAGCAACAGTCAGAGTTAGTAGTAACCTGCTCTTTGTGCCACTTTTCTTGGGGTGAAGCCCTTTTCCAATAATTGAGTTCAGCCAACCCAAAAAGCCTTTTTTTTCCATCAGCCCTGCCTCCTTGATGATGGGGAGAGAACTCCCAGTTTCTTTCATGTTTGCCTTGTAGTTTTCTCTGTTCTTGGAGCTTGTATTCAGGTTTTCTAATTTTTTAAACAAATCTGCAATTGGAGCCTGGTTGAGCTCTCCTTCCCTTGCTCGTAGTATGGGGGGCTTCTGTTTCCTGCTGGCGAGAGACTCTGAGAAAGCCTGTCACCCCAGTGGGAGAGCAACACCAGCCTCCACATCATGGGAGAATTTTGTGCTGTAATCTTGGCCCTTCCACCATCTCCAGGCTTGTGTACCATGTGTATCTGGTCATAGAAGTCCTTTGAAAAGTTAGTCCATACAGTTCCTGGCCATTACTAGCTGCCCTAAAGGACAATCTAACTCTCACACCTCTCTATGCCTCCATCTTTCCCTGCCTTTCCTTGTTTGCTTCCTTTTTAAACTTCCTATCTTTTTACTAAGAGCCTCATATTGCCTTTCATTGTTTTCCTATTTCCTTTATTTATTTCTCCATATATTCTTTCATCTCCTTGCACATTTTTAAGATTCTTAGAAAGTTTTTGTCTGGTCTTTCCATATTCTGGTCTTATTACTGTTGTTTTCTGGATTTTCAATCCTCTTCCTTTGGATGGGCCATCACTTCCTGTTTCTTTGTTTGTCTTGTACTCTTTTGTTGCACACTGTACCTTTTAATATTTTTAAATGTTAACTCTTTTATTTATTCCCTCAGATATTTGTTTCTTGATTTTGTAACCAGCTAGTGTTAAGACAGAAATTTTTTTGAGCTTCAGCCCTCCCATCAGGAAGATCTTTCCAAAGGGAATGCAGTGTGCAGGGTCATTTCTGTCTTTTCTGAGTCTGTGTCTTATCTTGGAATTTTGCTTATTAGTTGTTGTGCCAGTTTGAAAATAGTATGTACCACAGAAAAGCCATGTTTTAATCACGATTCAATCTTGTGGAGACAGCCATTTCTTTTCATCTTAATTTAACACTGTAGCCAGAAACTTTTGGTTAGATTAGCTCCTCAGAGACGTGACACACCAAAGAATGGATGTGACCTTTTGATTAGATGGAGTTATGACTCCTCTCATTCCAGGTGGGTATTGATTAGTTTCTTGGAGTCTTTTAAGAGAGGAAACATTTTGGAGAGAGGAGATAGCAGAGCCAAAAGAAAGAGCATATATAGATGCTTGGAGAAGAGTTGCTTTAGAAACACAGATGCTTGGAGATGCTTGGAGCCCAGCAGATCTTGTCATGTGCTTTCCCATGAGATGTTAAACAAGCTAGGGCCAAGAGAGAGCCAAGGGAAGTCAAGGGATGAAAGCCAGCCCCAGAAAGGTAAAGTGAGAAACCCTCACAGGAATAGAGGATCTTAGGAGCGAGGACCAGTAGATGCCAGCCATATAACTTCTCAGCTGACAGAGGTGTTTCAGACCCATCAGCCTTTCTCAAATTAAGGTATCCTCCCCTGAGTGCCTTAGTTTGTATATTTTCATACTGTAAAATTGCAATTTACTAAACATCGCTTTTAAAAGCTACTCCATTTCTGGTATATTGCATTCTGGCAGCTTACAAACTAGAACAGTTGTTTTGGAGTTCACCTATTTACCAGAGTTCACATGCCTCCTCTATTTCCTAGGACAGAAACCTTCCTTTCCTGGATATTTCATGCAGTCATACCTTTGCCCCAAACTGTCTACCTCTCTGGTTTCTTCTACTCATTTCCTTGTCTCAGGTTGCTTTCATCTGTGGGGCAAATTCTAGGTGAGGTAGCTTGTTTATGAGGAATGTCCCAATTCAATCTTTTCTAGCTGATACAGAACAGCCACCCACAAAGAGGGTACAAAGTAGCTTCAAATAGTCTTTGGAAGTAGATCAGGAAGTGTGTCAAGAGCTCCTTCTACAGCTCCCCAAAGCTGAGCTTCCTGGACATTTTCAGTGAATTTCGTCCTTCAACTAACTGTCCCCTGCAGCTCTGAGGAAGTGTATCATCTTTAAGTCTTCTCTGCCACCACCTTTGTCCAGGTGGGTTGGAACAATGGCTTCAGGACCAGATTCCCAGCAAATCAATTCACTAATCAAAAGCTGAGATCAGTGATTGGTTATGCTCACCCTTGATCCTGTGGAAAAGTATTCTGAGTCCCTTTCTGTTAATAGTGTGCTAGCTAGGAATTGGACCCTGTGCTGGTTTGAAAGGATGTATGTCCCCTAGAACAGCCATGTTTTAATCAAAATCCCATTTCATAAAAGTAGAATAATCCCTATTCAATACTGTATGTTTGAAACTGTAATCAGATCATCTCCTTGGATGATGTGATTTAGTCAAGAGTGATTGTTAAACAGGATTAGGTGATGACATGTGTCCACCCATTTGGGTAGGTCTTGAAAAGTTTCTGGAGTCATATAAAAGAGGAAACATTTTGGAGAATGAAGGAGGTTCAGAGAGAGCAGAGAATGCTGCAGCACCATGAAGCAGAGAGTCCACTAGCCAGTGCTTTGGAGATGAAGAAGGAAAATGCCTCCTGGGGAGCTTCATGAAACAGGAAGCCAGGAGAGAAATCTAGCAGATGATGCCATGCTTGCCATGTGCCCTTCCAGCTAAGAGAGAAACCGTGACTGTGTTCACCATTTGCCTTCTCACTTAAGAGAGAAACCCTGAACTTCACTGGCCTTCTTGAACCAAAGTATTTTTCCCTGGATGCCTTTGATTGAACATTTTTATAGACTTGTTTTACTTGGGACATTTTCTTAGAACTGTAAACTAGCAACTTATTAAATTCCTCTTTTTAAAAGCCATTCCATTTTTGGTATATTGCATTCTGGCACAGAGCAAAGTAGAATAGACCCCATGGTCACCTGCTGTGAGAGAGGGCAATAGGCAGTTTACCACCACTGAGAGAACTTATTGGTCGTTATTGTAATATAACAGCCTCTTTCCACCCCCTCTTCCCTGGGTGCTGTACAATATTCTATTCGCCTCCATAGATTCAAGGTTTCAGACTTCTCCTTCTTGTTTAATTGTTGTTCTGGCAGAGAGCCTGAGTCCTGGAGGTCCCTCCTCTACCATCTTCCCACAATCTTCTAGATTTTCTTTGAAATTATTCTTCTGTTGTTGATAAATACTTTGGAGGCAGCAACTATGGATATGGAGAGACCAGATTGCAGGCTATTGCAGCAGATAGGTGAGGAATGACAATGATTTTAATAGTTATTACAATTAAAGTGGAAACAAATGGATGGATTTTTGATAGAATTACAAAATAGTATCTACCAAATTGTGATTAATTGGATATTGTTTTGAGGGAGATTGAAATATCAAGAATGATACCATATTCTCAGACTTGAACAGGAAATAAATGAAGGTACCATATTTTAAACTGTACTACACCTGAGTATTATCATTTTGTAAAGGGAAGAAATCATGATTTCAATATGAAATAATGAGTTTGAGGTGTTGGTTAACACCCAAGGAAAATATTGAATATCACTGGTATACAAAGGTATAAAATTTAATAGAGCTATTTATATAGAGTTATAAAATTAGGAGCTGTTAGCATACATATGGTATTTATTTCATGACAGTATATTAAGTGTCTAGATAGAATGTATAGAAAGAAAAGAGAAGAGAAAAGGAAAGAAGGAAGGAATGGATAATAGAAAGAGGCCTACAACTTTGCTTTTGGAAATACTGAACATATTACACTCATACAAAGTAAGAATAGAAAAGTGAGAACTGATCAGTGATTTAGGTAGGCTTGTAATGGGGTGGAGGTGGGACAGAAGTGCATAGTTTAAGAAAATCAAGGTAAGATAGTATTTATAGAAAGAGTATGAACATCTATATGATGATCTACAGAAGTGTCAAATAGAGTAAGGACTGAAGTATCTATTGATGTAATTGAAATGTGGGTCATCGGACAGCTTAGCAAGAGCAGTTTTTGTGAAGTGGTGGAAACAAATTAGACACAATAGATTGAGAGATGAATAGGAGATAAGGAAATGGAGATAGTTCTTAAGATGCTTGGCTGTAAAGTGAAGAGAGATTGGGACAGTAGCTGAAAAAAGTGAGAAAATTGAGAATGATGGGATAATGTGTTTAAATGTTGGTGGAAATCCAGTAAAAAGGGAGATAATTAAAACAAATAGAGCTCTCTACTTGGCACTCTGGATGGAACCCAGGGGCTCCTTCCTCCGCCCACCTCCTTTTAAAACAATAACGCAGGAATTGAACTCCAGAGTAGCACTTTGATTGTGCGCTCTGAACTCTGGCTGGGAGATAGCAGTTGAGAACCATTCGACATTTCAGGAGGAGGCTCTCTGAGCGTCCTCATCTGTGGAGTTGCAGGTAGGGGGAGGAGCACCAGGACCTGCCGCAGGTGACTGCGCCCCTCGGGCCTCCCACCTGTTCTCTGCAGAGCCCAGAGCCCAGAGCTCGCGTCCTTTTTCTTCCCGTGTTGAACTCGGTGTAGGATGCTGAAATCACTCCAAAGAAGCCCCTGCTGACGTGAGAGGAATTCAGAGAAAAAATGAAGCCCTTCATTTCTAAAGAATGACATATATGAATCTTACCAAGACAGTCCTTGGAAGAAAAACAATCTGCTAAGAGGTTCTAAGTTTTCCTGGAATCAAACTCAAGCAAAAAATTATAGTGGAGCTCCACAGAAAAGTTACAGAAGGGCTAGGAGGGCGACTGAGGCAGGGATTTGGAAGTGTGGCTGACCTAGGAGAGACTTCTGCTCCACATGTGGCAGCTCTGGTTACAGAGGAACTGAGAGGCAGAAAGCTGGAGCCTGGCTCAGAGGTGCGGAGCCACAGAACCCACAGAACAACATGGACAGGACTGCAGGACTAGGAAGTAAGCCAGGCTGCCTTCCCTCACTAGCACAGCACCGTGATCAGCGGCTCACCCCACTTCCCACGCACCTGAACCCTGTCACCTGCTCCCATTCCCCGTGCTCCAGGTGCCTCCACCTCACCAGTCCCTAGTGCACATAACTGTCCCCCACCCCCACCCCAAGTGCCACCCAACCCACCTCTCCTGCACCCTTCCCAAACACTACCTCCCCGTCCCTATTCCCTGCAGGCTGTTGCCAGCGCATAAAGGTTACAGGCACTAACCTCCATACCTAGGCTACCCCCACCGGGCACCCATAGTGTCACACAGCCTCTTCCCGCCCTCCCTGAGATCAGCACATCTGTTTACAGCACTCCCAGGCCTACGCAAATACATGGCCCTCAACCACGTCATTCAGCTCTGGGAACCACACTTTACAGCAATCCTAGAACCCGCATGCACACAGCCCTCAGCCTCACTTCCCAACTCCGAGAACATGCAGACCTATGCAGCCAGGTCACATCTGCCCCCAATCCATGAAGGTGTAATGCTGACCTGCTGGCATAGCTCTACGCATGCACACAAAAGGCCCTGAGCCTTAGACCAGTGCATACCAGGGTTACGCCCCCCAGACTGATGCCCCCCCACAGCTATATCCTCCCTGCCCACATTAACAAGCATCAGTATAATATCCCCAACCTGCACCCATATTCGCCCTGAAACAAATCACCATACTGACTGCTCTACCCCGTGCCCTGCTCCCTGCTGTACAACCATCCCACAAACACAAGGCTTTAGACTACTGAAAGAAATCAACTCCCAAAGTAAATTAATCAAGATATTTACATGCCACAAAGGCAGCAGAAGATCACTAAACATATCACAATGCAGACAGATATAGCCCTGCCTAATGACCAAACTAAAACACCAGTGGAGACACAGACATTGGAACATCTAATCAGAGATGTTCATACAAATCTACTTAAAATAAGTGGGATAGCGAATGACATAAAGGAGATCAAGAAGACAATAGAAGAGCATAAACAGAAATTTGAAAGAATAAATAGAAAAATAGCAGATATAGAGATTAAATATTCTGTTAACCAAATAAAAATCACACTAGAGGCACACAATGTCAGATTTAAAGAGTCAGAAGAAAGAAGAAGTGATATAGAGGATGGGATAACTGACTTTGAAGACTCAAAACAGCAAATGGCAAAAAAGATGGAAAAAATTGAATGGGATCTCAGGGAAATGATAGACAAAACAAACCATACAAATATGAGAATCATTGGTGTCCAAGAAGGAGAAGAGAGGAGTAGAGAACTAGGAAGAGTAGTTGAGGCTATAATGGGGGAAAACTTCCCAACCCTCATAAAGGATATAAGTCAAAGAATCAATGAACTCCAAGCCGAAAAAATCCAAACAGATCTTCCCCAAAGCACATACTAATCAGTCTGTCAAATGTTGAAGAGAAGCAGAATATCCTGAAAGTGGCAACAGAAAAACAATCTACTACATACAAGGGAAACCAAATAAGGCTGAGTTCAGACTACTCAACTAGCACCCTGGAGGTGAGAAGACAGTGGTATGATATATTGAAGATCCTGAAAGAGAAAGAATTCCAGCCAAGAATTCTGTACCCAGTCAAATTGTCTTTCAAAATTGAGGGAGAGATTTAAAGTTTTCACAGACAAAGAAGTTCTGAAAGAATTTGTCAATAACAGACAAGCTCTATAAGAAATACTAAAAGGAGTTCTGCTGGCTGAAAAAAGAAAGACAGGATAGGGAGGTCTGGAGGAGAGCACAGAATTGAAGAGTACCACTAAAAGTAACTTAAACAATATATAGATCTGACAAATAAATTAAATTAAGATGATGGAATCAAGAAATGTCTTTTCAGTAATAACTTTGAATGTTAATGGACTGAACTTACCAATTAAAAGATACAGATTGGCAGAATGGATTAAGAAACAGAATCCAGCTATATGCTGCTTACAAGAGACTCATATTAGATGAAAGGATGCAAATAGATTGAAAGTGAAAGGGTGGAAAAAGATTTTCCATACAAGTTGTAACCAAAAGAAAGCAGTAGTAGCTATACTAATATCAGACAAAATAGACTTTAAATGTAAAGACATCATAGGAGACAAAGAAGGACACTATATACCAATTGAAGAGTCAATTCACTAAGAAGATATCACAATCATAAATATTTATACTCCCAATCAAGGAGAACCAAAGGACATGAGAAAGACATTGGCAAAGCTGAAGGGAGCAACAGATGTTTCAACAATAATAGTAGGATACTTCAATACACCACTCTCCTCTATAGGTAGAACAACTAAACAATACATAAACAAGGAAATAATGAAGTTAAATAATTTGATAAATGAATTAGATCTAACAGACATATATAGGTCTTTACACCCCAAATCACAAGGATATATATTCTTCTGTAGCGCTCATGGAACATTCTCCAGGATAAATTATATGCTGGGGCACAAAACAGGTCTTTATAAATTTAAAAACATTGAAATTATTCAAAGCAATTTCTCTGATCACAATGGGATGAAGCTGGATCTCAATAACCACCAAAGAATGAGAACATTCACACATATATGGAGATTAAATAGCACACTCTAAAACAACCAGTGGGTCAAAGATGAAATTGCTAGAGAAATCAGCAGCTATCTGGAGATGAATGAAAATGAGAATACAGCTTATCAGAACTTACAGGATGTGGCAAAGGCTGTGCTGAGAGGGAAATTTATTGCATTAAATGCCTATATTAAAAATCAAGAAAGAGCAAAAATCGAAGACTTAACAGGAAACCTGGAGGAACTTGAGAAAGGACAGCAAACTAACCCCAAAGCAAATAGGAGATGAGAAACAACAAAAATTAAAGCAAAGATAAATGAATGGCAAAACAAAAGAACAATAGAAAGAATCAATAAAACCAAAAGTTGGTACTTTGAGAAAATCAATAAAATTAATGGGCCATTAGCAAGACTGACAAAGGAAAAAAGAAAGAGGATGCAAATAAACCCAGAAATAAGAAAGGGTGCATTACCACAAACTCTGAAGAAATAAAATAAATCAGAAGAGGTCACCATGAACAACTATACGCCAACAAACTAGACAATTTAGATGAAATGGACAAATTCCTGGAGACATGCAATCAAGCTACACTGACTAAGGGAGAAGTAGAAGATCTCAACAAACCAATCACAAGTAAAGAGAATCAGTCATCAAAAATCTTCCTACAAAGAAAAGCCCAGGTCCAGATGGCTTCACAGGAGAATTTTATCAGACATTCCATAAAGAACTAACACTAATCCTGCTCAAACTTTTCCAAAAAATTGAGGAAAAAGGAACTTTACCTTACTCATTTTATGAAGCTAATATCATTTTAATACCAAAACTGGATAAAGATACTATAATAAAGGAAAACTACAGACAAATCTCCCTAATGAACATGGATGCAAAAATTCTCAATAAAATATTAGCAAATCAAATCCAACAGCACATTAAAAGAATTATACATCATGACCAAGTAGGATTTGTAACAGAATGCAAGGATGGTTCAACACAAGAAATTCAATTACTGTAACACAGCACATTAACAAATCGAAAGGGAAAAAGCATATGAGCATCTTGATTGATGCTGAAAAAGCATTCGACAAAATTCAACATCCTTTTCTGATAAAAACACTCCAGAAGATGGGAATCAAAGGTAACTTCTTCAATATGTAAAAGGCAATATATGAAAAACCGATAGCCAGCATTGTACTCAATGGAGAGAGACTGAAAGCTTTCTCCCTAAGATCACGTACAAGACAAGGATGCCCAATGTCAATACTGTTATTCAACATTGTGCTAGAAGTTCTAGCTAGAGTAATCAGGAAGGACAAAGAAATAAAAGGCATCCAAATTGGAAAGAAAGAAGTAAAACTTTCATATGATATGATACTATACTTGGAAGATTCTGAGGAATCTACAGCAAAGTTACTTGAGCTAATTATCAAATTCAGGAAGGTGGCAGGATATAAAATTAACATGCAAAAATCAGTAACATTTCTATACAAATGCAATGACCTAGCTGAGGAGTCAGTTAAGCAAACTAAATAGCAACAAAAACAGTCAAGGGCTTAGAAATGAATCTAACTAGGGATGTAAAAGACTTGTACACAGAAAACCACATAACATTGCTAAAAGAAGTCAAAGGAGATCTAAATAGGTGGAAAGACATTCCCTGCTCATGGATAGGAAGGCAAATATAGTTAAGATGTCAATTCTCCCAAATTGATCTACAGATTCAACACAGTACTAATCAAAATTCCAACAACCTACTTTGAATACTTGGAGAAGCTAACTACCAAATTCATCTGGAAGGTAATGAGACCCCGAATAGCTAAAAGCATCCTAAAAAAGAAGAGCCAAGTGGAAAGATTAACACTCCCTAACTTTGAAACCTATTATAAAGCCACAGTGGTAAAAACAGCATGGTACTGACACAAAGATAGAAATATTGACCAATGGAGTTGAATTGAGAGTGAAGAAATAGACCACCAAATCTATGGTCAACAGATTTTTGACAAGGCCTCCAAATCCTCTGAACTGGGACAAAATAGCCTTTTCAATAATTGGGCATGCAAGACTAGGACATTGACAGCCAAAAGAATGAAAGAGGACCCCCGTCTTACACCCTACACAAAAATTAACTCGAAGTGGATCAAACACCTAAATATAAGAACTAACACCTTAAAACTTCTAGAAGAAAATGTAGGGAAACATCTTCAAGATCTAGTAATAGGAGGGAGCTTCCTAAACTTTACACCCAAAGCACAAGCAACAAAAGAAAAAATAGATAAATGGGAACTCCTAAAAATCAAATGCTTCTTCACTTCAAAAGACTTTGTCAAAAAGGTGTAGAGGCAGCCAACTCAATGGGAGAAAATATTTAGAAATCACATATCAGACAAATGTTTGATTTCCTGTATATAGAAAGAAAGCATACAACTCAATAACAAAAGAACAAACAATCCAATTATTAAATGGGCTAAATATTTGAATAGGCATTTTTCTGAAGAGCAAATACAGATGGCTCAAAAGCATATGAGGAGATGCTCATTTTCATTGGCTATAAGGGAAATGCAGATCAAGACTACAATGAGATACCACCTCACACCTCTAAGAATGGCTGCTATTAAGCAAACAGGAAACTATAAATGTTGGAGAGGATGTGGAGAAACTTATGCACTTATGCATTACTGGTGTGAATATATAATGGTGCAGCCACTATGAAAAACTCTTTGGTGGTTCCTTAGGAAACTAAATATCCAGTTGCCCTATGATCCAGCAATAGCACTATTTGGAATCTAGCCAAAACGCTGAAAGCAATGACATAAACAAACATTTGCATCCCGATGTTCATAGCAGCATTATTCACAATTACCAAAAGATGGAAACAAATCAAGTGTCCATCAATAGATGAGTGGATCAACAAAATGTGTTATATACATATGATGAAATATTATGCAGCAGTAAGACAAAATGATGTCCTGTAGCACATGACAAGATGGATAAGCCTTGAGGACATAATGCTGAGTGAAATTAGCCAGACACAAAAGGATAGCTACTGTATGATTTCACTTTTATGACTAACATAAAGGTATAATCAGAGGCTTATGATACAGAATATAAGGGACTTAGAGATACATAGAAGCTAGAGATGGGTGAACCATTAGCTAATGAGGTTGAACACCAATGTAAGGGACCAGATAGGAGTGAAGGTGGTTCTTTAGTGGGTCTGTAAGTAATATTATCATACTGAAGATGAACAAGATTGAAAGGGGTTGTATAGACCTATGTATCCCACTGATTAACACGAGAAATATGAATTCTCACAAGAATTACTTCAAAGATATGATTCTTGCATAAAGAGTGGCTAAGTCCAGGGTACAGGGGGAAACTGCTGTTACATGCTATGAACCATGTTCAAAAGAAAACCATCAGCACTACCACAGCAACGGGAAAAGTAAATAATGTGAGGAAGGACAAAAGTTAAGAGGAGGTTTATATTTTCTGTTTCACGAGGCTATGTTTATTGGTTTCTTTCTCTTGGAAACAGTGAAGTTATCTAAAATTGAGAAGGTTGATGGACTTTGGACTTTGGGCCCTCTACCTCATGCCCAATGAATGCAGGCGGCTGAAGGATGCAATGAAGGAGAAGTAGATTGGCAGACGATGGTGTATACTTATGAATGAAGGTTGTGCTACAAAAAGAAACAAAGTCTTGAGGCATGCAATGACGTGAATGAACATATAGAACATTTGGTGAGACAAAATAAGCCAGAAACAAAAGAACAAGAATGATATGATCATCTTTTAGAAAATGCTTATAGAAAACAGGGGCCTAGATTGTAAGCTTTTAGAGCAGACACATTGAGTCCAGAGTGGTAATTATTATTTCTGGATTTTGAGAGGCTGTCTTATACATATAACCCAATATTTAGAGATAAGAACAAAGCCAAACAGGTTGGAGTTAAATTAATTCAGAACATAGAAGTAAGGGAGGCAGTGTCTATATTTTAGAACCACACATACTCTTTGATACCAGTGGGAGAAAGATTTATTTGGTCTGGAACAGAAATTTTCTGTAGTGCATAATCTGATTCACCCTATCTGTATAGCTTATTTGAACAACTGAAACACAGGGAGCACAGAATAAGAAAGAGGTTCTTTAATCTTGTACAGATTATTGTAATACCTGGATTCACCCTAGAGTATATTAAGCAGACAATCAAAAACTATTGGCAAAGTCCCCTGAGGGATGGGAGAAAAATATGGGACTAATAAATCTTACCTTCAGGGAATCCCCTAATACTGTGTCAAACTTTAGGGACACCCAAATCAATAGGCCATGCACTCATTCATGAGGCTTACTCTTGTGAAGCTTTTGTATGTAGTGGGGAAGCTTAGACTTCCTATAAGCATGCCTAAGAGTTACTTCTGGAGGACCTCTGTTGTTGCTCAGATGTGGCCTCACTCTCTCGAAGCCCAACTCTGCACGTGAAATCATTGCCCTCCCCACTATGTGGGACATGACCTGCAAGGGTAAAAGTCTCCCTGGTGACATGGGAGATGACTCCCAGGGATGAATCCAGACCTAGCACCATGGGATCAACAATTCCAACCTGACCAAAAGGTGGAAAAGAAGTGCAATTAATAAAGTATCAGTGGCAGGGAGGGCTCAAACAGAGTTGAGAGGCTACTCTGGAGGTTGCTCTTATACAAGCTTCAGGTAGACCTTGCTACCTACCGTAACATGCCAACCCCCTGCCAGGATCATTCCAGCCAATCCTAAAGAACACCTGGGGCAATATAGAAGATTCCACAAGGGTTTCCTGCAATAAAGTAATTTTCCAGAAACCTACAACCTCAGATGGGTCCCTGGTCCAGATAAATTCTAAAACCTTACCCTGCCTCTCCAGAACATCAGATAGCTCCATCTCCCACCCCATATTAGTGACAGACCCTTCCAATATGGAAAATTTAGAATTGCCATTGCCCAAACATCCCTAAAGAGAGGGATGGAAAGATCAAAGGTGATGATGTAGTTAGATAGAATTTAACAAATGAATATGAATGCTGAGTCATTAAATTCATATCTCTTTTAGTCTCCAGTATTTTAGAGCAGCTAGAAGTAAAAACCTAAAATTGTGAAATTGTAACCACAGTTGAATTGTAATTCAAACTCTGAAATAGGTTCTACAACAAATTGTGGTGCTGTGCTTTGAAATTTATAGCTTTTTTGTATATATGTTATTTTTCACAAAAAAAGAAGGAAAAAAGTCAATTGTGATGATAAAAAAATATTTATCCCCTCTAGCCTCCTATATTCTGGAGCAGCTAGGAGGAAAAATTGAGAGGATCATATGGTAGCCCATGACAAATAATGGGATCTGCCCTGTAACTACTTGTTGAAGAGTACATTGAAAACTATTGATTTTTTATTTATTTGCTTTGTATATATGTTATATTATACAATAATGAAAAGTTAAAGAAATTAATAAAAAGAAGCTGGTTGATAAGAAAATGTTCTAAAAAGTTAGAAGATGATGCAATCCATAAGAAGTGTGGTTGATTGTAGGAGAGGCATATCCTCTACTGTAACAGAAGAGAAGAACAAAAGATGATGGAGTTAAAGGTAGATTTTTAAATTTGGAAATAGCAAGTTGAAGTGATATCCTTATAAAGACTTCATTTATTTTTCTGTTATTGAAACATCTCACCTGCTGAAACTGCTGAAAGCAGGGCAAGAGATCAGACACTCGAATAGGAGTTTGAAGTAAGAAAATGGGATAGGCAGATGAATAGGGAAACTTCCAGATCCTGTTAAAACTAGTTGTAATGATTCATAGGGCGAACTTTCTGCTCCATTGTGCAGTTTTGTTCAACTGAACTCTAGCATCTTGGGGATAGAACCAGGAAGAAAGTTAGATTTTCTCAATAGAGATGTCCTAAGGGGTGAGGAGTAGATGAAATAAAGACTACAGGATATATAATAGATATATAAGAAATGAGCAGAGTAATGGATAAAAATATATGGGAAAATGAACTGGATGCTCCAGAATTCTGTATGGAATTAAGAAGAGGTTTAAGGTAATAATTGATAAGCTGATATGCAAAATGAGATGCTTGTTGACAGACAATCACAAAATTAGAGCTTTTATACTTGGGGCAATTTTAAGTTAGCATAACTGCCTATTGGTGTCAATGAAAGAAAGGTCACTGGATATGAGAAGGATCTTCTGTCTCTGCCCATGCTTCATGAAGTTCTCAGTCTTTCCTATGTTTTAAGTGAAAGTCGACCCACAACAAAAGAGTTTATTTTGTAGTGATGGTAAATCAGCCTTCCCAGACTGACCATTGGTCTTGGTCTGCCCTGACAAAAGAGGAGGAAATATTAAGTTACCTACTAAGAGTAGTGGCAGCTGTTCAGGGAATACTTTCCAAAAGTGTTGATACTTGAGCTGAGTCATACAAGGTAGGTACTAGTTAACTACGGAAAAAAAGGAGGTGTGAAGAAACATTCTGAACAAAAGGATCAAGCATAAGAGTGATCTGTACAATCTCAAACTCACAATTTCTTCTTCACAAGGGTATCCATTCAGAATATTCCCTTCATTCAAGGAAAACCCTATACTATTCACTCTGAGAAATACAAGGATGTCTTAGGATGTTTATTATAAGGAATACTGAATGCTTAATATAAGGACTATTGAATTATTGCTTCACCAGGATTTATCACTTCCTAGATTATCAGCCTAATGATGGGCACCAACACTATTTTAAATCCTCTGTTCACTTAGACCCTAGCACAATACCTGGTATTCGGTAGGTATACATTGAATGTTTTTGAATAAATGAATGAATGAATTTAACTTCTAGACTGAGTCTCAGCATGCATTATTTGTGAATTATAAAGGTATTTTTGAATTATCAAGCAATTTGTGAGCAGGATATTAGTTTGAACTGATTCAGAAATATACTTCACTATACTTTTGAATAGTGATCATACAATCTTTGTTTGAGTGCTTCGAACTTCAGAAAATTTGATGCATTTTAAGAAGACAATCAGTTTTTAGAAAATTATGGTTATTAGAAAGATCTTCTTTATATTGTGTCAAAATCTTCTGGTTTTAATTTTCATTTTAATTCCCGCTCTTACCTCTGAACTCAGAAGTACAAGAGAATATGATTAATTCCTTTTCTGCATGACAACACTTCAAACAGGTTAAGGTACCTATCACTTATCACTGTCTTTCTATCCTCACCTTCCTTCCACACCAACACTTCTTTCCTCTAGACTAAGTGTGGTAGTTAGATTCAGTTGTCAGCTTGGCCAGGTGAAGGTGCCTAGTTCTACTGCTGTGGACATGAGCCAACGGCATGTGAACCTCATCTGTTGCTGATTACATCTGCAGTTGGCTAGGAGGCGTGCCTGCTGCAATGA